>JANPWX010000338.1:1689201-1702901 GCA_024734555.1 Trochalopteron elliotii
TCTCTCTCTTTCTCTCTCTTTCTCTCTCTTTCTCTCTCTTTCTCTCTCTTTCTCTCTCTTTCTCTCTCTCTCTCTCTTTCTCTGTGTGTGTGAAATCTAAAGTTCCAAGATATACAACTATTGAATTTTTTAAGAATTAATGTTAAACTCTATACTTACTGCCAAGTTACCACATAAAATGAAAATAAATGAAACACTCACACAAACATTCTGCTTACCATTTCTGTGCCCAGAAAGATTTCAGTTTTTATTGTCTCACTCAGCCAATGTGTAATGACCCAGCATTTCTGCTTGTGAACAAGATTGATCTGTTGTGCAAAACTGATGATACTAATTACTCTACCTGAGGTGTTTTCTTAGGTCTCTGCCCCGTCGTTTAGTGGTGATGTGGGGGTAGGGTTCCAAGGCTGAGGTGCTTGCAGTAAATCTCACAAAATCACAGAATATGCTGAGTTGTAAGAGATCCACAAGGTTCAACTCTTGGCCCTGTGCAGGACCATCCTCAAGAGTAATCCATGTACCTGAGAGCATTGTCCAAATGCTTTTTGAACTCTGTCAGGCTTGGTGCTGTGACCACTCCCCCGGAGAGCCTGCTCAAGTGACCAGCCCCCCTCTGGGTGAGGAACCTGTTCCTAATATCTAACCTAAACCTCCCCTGTCACAACTTCAGGTCATTCCCTTGGGTCCTGTCACTGGTCACCAGAGAGAAGAGATCAGTGCCTGCCCCTCCTCTTCCCCTCATGAACCTCTTCATCTCAAGAGCATGCACAGGGTGCATCAGAACATGAGTGTATGATATGGTTGTTAAGCTTGTAGTGTCTTGGACTTTATCTGTGTAAGAATATTGGAGGGTTTATGCCCTACAAGTTGAATATGAGTGGAATGAATGAAGAATTGGATGGGAGCTGAGTTTCTTATTCCAACACCAGCTTTCAAGTGTAACTGGATTGAAATTACTCTGCTTCTGGTTTAGAACTAGAAAAGTTTTTAGAAACCCTAACTAAACAGAAACATGGTCTAAATTTATCATCTGGTAAATGGAGAACAGTCCTATGCTTTTGGCTCATCCACTGCATATATTCTCCATAGTAATATGACCAATGCAAAAGCAGTTTATACCATATACTAATGTCTTGTAATTGCATGGATACAGCCTCAGAGTTACATATTATCTTTAAAACAGTGAATGGAGATGGACAGGAAATATGAGACAGACCAGACTAAGGAAGGAGAATGCAGTCTTTATTGATGGTACCTTCAGTACTCAGAAGGAATTGCACTGGTTTTTGTCACTGTGAAGTACACACAGTACAAGCAAGACTGTTCATGCCAGCCTTGCCTTGTGATTTTTTTTCAATGATGATGCACACCCTTTTGTACTAGAAGGGAAAGAAGTTAATTAATTCCTTTACAAATACATGTGAAATACGCAATAAATAAAATGTTGTAAGAGTGCTGCTTAAGGTTATAGTGTTCATATGTCAAGCTCAGAAGAAAAGTCCAATTACAATCCCCACACAATGAATGGTTTATGTTATGTGTGCAGTGCAGGTATCATAATAGTTTTCTTCTCTTGATATATTGGTAATTTACTGAATAGTGGCATAAGGTAGTGATTTGTTTTATGCCTGTCTAAGATCATGGTTTAGTGTTAATGCTTCATATTCTTCAGACTGAAATGGTTTGGATGCCTTCTCTATTTTCTTGAGGTCTAGTGCTATACATAAATGTATTTTACCTTACTGATTTATCAGCTTTTCATAACTGCATCTGAATTGTCTCAAATACCCATACTCAAATATCCCAAATCATTCAGCTTGTGTTATAGTCACTCAGACACCTTCCTCACAGCTGCCTGTCCTGTGTGATCATCTGTGCTTTTATTCTCTGACAGAAAGTCTAATTAGAGAACAATGACTTAGCTTTTGGTTTGACATACATTAAGAACTTACTACAGTACTTTCATCTACTGCTGTTGTCTTATCCAAGTGTTATAAGTATCTCTTGTTTTTCTCCAGTTAACTCCCCAGCTCTCTCAGAGGTGAAATGCTCTGTCCATTAGCCATATAAAACATTGTTGTCTAGGCGGGGAAGAGAAGAGTTATTTCTCTTAGTCAGCCTAGTTTGGGAATTTGAAGAGACAGAATGTAATTAATTATCAAGCTTGAATTTTGGCCAAGGCTCTATTAGAGATGAGAGTTACAGTTTATGAATTTCTTTCATTCTTGTGATGATAGGATGAGCAGGAGGGAGACGAGAGTAAGGTTTTATGCAAACATAGAAGTTTGGACTCTTGCTGTGGCAGTGTGTTTCAGTTGTCATCATGTTAAACTGGACTGTTTTATGTGGCTGTGGCAGGAGAATGGGGGGTAAAAATGATAGCACAGCTTAGAATGAAATTGTTTGCAGGGGAAAAACTGGTTAATTATACATAAATCAAGCTCACAAAAACCAACCAGAGCATGAAAGAGCTACAGTGCATGCCCTCTGCCTTTCACAGACTCTTTCCAATTCACTTGGTGCTTTGTGTTGCTTTTCTGAGGCAATTCTTTTCCCTTTATGTGTACCAACACACATTTTGTCATAGTTTGTTGATGGTAATTTTGGGACCACATCTAGCAAGTCTCTAGTAGGCTGTTTAGCAATTAGATGAAATATAAATCAAGAAGTTGCTGTTATATTTTAATAAGTTATATTTTAATTCCTCTGCTATGTCTAGAGTTAATTTTGTAGGGAAGGAATAATCACAGAGACAAGTACTGAGACTGAACACATCCAGAACTGGAGGGGAGGAGAAGCTATTTGTCCACCAAGACCATTTTTCTGCCGTGTTACTGGGAGCATATGCCACATCAGCCAGCACTAAAGGAAATAGTCTTATGCAATGGAGAAACAGGACTGGAGAGTAGATGACCTGTCTTTGACAAATACCTCTCTTGTGAATTTTCAGTTGTGCTACTTTTTACCATTAAAATTCCTCAAATGTTATCTACTAGTTTATATTAAAGTGATGGAAGAAAGTAATTCAGGGTTCTAACTTTTCAGAATCTCTTGCTCTTATGAATTTGTCTTCTTAAATGCATGGTATGCTAAGTCCCAATATGTTTTGGCTCTTATATAATAACAAAATAATAATTCACAGAGAATGACATCTGTTTTTCTTCTAAGTAAATGCTTGGATTCTGAAAAGGTTGTAGTGGTGTGCTGTGTAATGATTCCACCTTCCTTGTAAAACAAGATGTACTTTGTCCTGTTAAAATTAGAACTACTTAAGAGATGCCACCCTTACTGTGAAATTGCAAATTCTCTCTCCTGGGAGAAGGTGATTTTCCTTGCTGAAGGAAAATTGACATTGATAAGCATATAACCCATGAAAATAGTGTTGTCATAAATGGATATTGAAGTTTCTATCAGTGGGAATAAATAATACTGTAGGGGGTAGGAAGAAAAGCAGGATGCAACTGCATGGCCAGCGTTCCTCTCCATCTTTAGGACTAATTCATCACATAACCAACTAGTTGTGTGAAGTGGAATTCACTGTTGAAAGGAGAACAGGTGAATGAGATGAAGAAGGTGAGCTGAAAATTGAGAGAAAAAAAATCTGTGTATCTTTCAAAGACTGATCACCGGGTACAACCTTGAACCCCCACTCACAGGAAGTTTTCTACCTTACTTTGTTCCATTTCAGCTCCGGACTGTGGTGTAGTTGCACATGCAATGCCCTCTATCTGTTGAGCAACCAACACAAGAAAGTTCAATAATTAACCAACACTTGGCTACTGATCAAACATCACAGCAGAAATCGGTGAAAACCATCACAAGCTCTTCTGTGCTGAGGCAGATTACCCATCCCACTCTTTGCCCACAGAGGACCCAGTTCAGGGCTGCCCTGTCTTTGCCACTGCCCTCTGACACTGGGTGTGCTGGCATGGTGCAGATCTGGTGGAGCAAACTCACCAGGGCAGGCTCCCAGCTGCGGCTGCTCCAAAGGCAGAGGCATGACGGTTTTTGCCCACTCAGATTCTCTGCTGCTGCTATGGCTGGGTAAAAGGTGCTGTGTGCCAGGCTACACAGTAGCTACAAAATAAACACACAGTTTGACCTTCTGAAGGGTTTTATTTAATGTTTTGTTCTTACTCCTGATGAGTAGCTCCTGCCTCCTCTCCACAGGACTGATGAAATGAAGTTGTACATAGCTGGATTTGTAATGAAACAGGGAAGATTTTCAAAGGCATATTTCCTTTAAGATATTCTGTAAAACTATCTACCTGATTGCTGTGAGAGGTACCTCAAGACCACGTTTCTCATTTTTAATATGTACATTTCTAGTCATGGAAACAGGGGGTGTATTTTTATATAAGTGTTAAAAGGATCTTTTCCCGATAAACAGAGGTTTATTTCTGACTGCAGTTTCGGGGGATGTTTCAAGTCTCAGTAACAGGACACCTCTGGGGAGTGGCCTAAATATTTAGGAGCAGCATGTTTTAGTCAGTATCTGAGAACATTAGCTTTGAGTTGTACGTTTCTGACTTAAAAAGTTATTATATCCTTTTAAGTACATTTTATTCTTGCTTAAGTGCTGCACACATACAACAAACAGAGTTTGCAAAGTCAAGTGGTGTACCCCACCCATGACCCTATTTCCTTTCATCATAAACTCATTATCAGTCAGCTAAATCCTCTTCTTTTAAATCTCTTCTTCAGGGGATCCTACTCTCTTCTTATGCATAAGTGGTCTATATGGGCCAGATATACCTTATTTCTCCTCTTTCCAGCAGTTTTTCCCTGCTGGAGTCAGCAGGGTCAGCCTGGTCCCATTCTCTGTGCTGCCTAACCTCCATCCTGGGCTGTGTCACAGGCTGCAAAGGTATCTCACCTTCCTCTCTTCATATGAGGATAATGCTTGTCAGTGGAACCCAACATTAAACCCAGTATCCAGCACCTCTCACAGACTTGCAGACATTTGGAGTGTCATCACATTTGAACTGATTTTAACTGGCCTGGCAAGAGCCACTTCCCTGACTGAAATGTACTCTCTGCTATTTAAAACAAGAGGGGTATTTGAATTCTTGAAGATAATATTTCCTCATTGTAAAACAGTGTCTTTTTTTTTTTCCTGGCTTCTATCTTGGAAATAAGTGAGCCATTTTGGTTAATGTGAGAAAAAAATAGCCTGAACCACACATCCAGTGTGGAAAGTTTCAGCCCAAACAATCAGTCTGGCAAAACTATAAGCAAGTGAAAATCAGATTTATAGGAAGCATTGGATAATCCTTAGTAACCATCTGTGTCACAGCTCCCACCTGTGTGTCTTGAATTCATAAGACTGGTTTCTTTTCAATATGCATGCAATTTGCACGCTCTCTCATCCAATGTATTCTGCTGAAATGCATATCACTTAAATAAATAATCCACTTAACATGTGTAAGAATCACTCCATCTAAATATGACTGCAGCTAATCGCATGTGTTGTTAAACCTGTTAATTGCTTATCATCTGTTTGCGTAGATTGCATTTTATAACAGCAAATGGAGGACCAAATGCTCAGTTATCCTTTATAATTTTTCCTCTTAGACATGTTTTAATAATTATAAAATTTTTGTCCATCCTCAAAAACATACAGTAAATTTATAATATAAAAGCTCAGTAATTGACATGCTATTGTGACACAGAAAGCTTTTTAGCAATTAATGGTTCAGGAAAACAATAAGTTAGTGCAAAGCCTTGAGTCTTCATTCTCCTAATACATCATTCTGTTTATTTCTATACTGTGTTGTTCGCAGTGGGAGTCAGAGGAAGCCTTTGGCTGAATATTCTCTACCCCTAGCTAAGAGACTCTGTTGTGTTTTCATTACATTTGCCTCACATAATCACTCACTGTTAATTTCAAAAAGCCTTTGATATTTCTGCATGTGTGTGTCCTAAACAATAAGCTGATCCATAATGCAGCATGATTTATTGCCTTCTGACCTTACACACAGCTTCTCCTTGTGGAAAACAGCTTATGAATCTGGGTGTTAACTGCAGCTTGAGTAGCACAGAAAACTTTCTTCCTGTGTGCAGTACTTGCATTCCTAGGCAAGGTCAGTGATCTGGTCAAGTGAGGCTTTTTTGTTTGGATGGCCTGTCTTGCCCACATTCCTTATAATAATTTTTTTCCTATATTCAAGTATGCTTCCCAAACTAAGTCTGTGTGTGTGGGGAAGTCTCAGTATTTACTGTGACTGCAGGCTAGTGTTGCAGTGCATCTAGGCTGAGTACTCCTAGGACCAGATGGAAAACGCCAGTGTGCTATGGAAAAACAACAGCAAGCATGAACACCTTTCCTTCAGCTTGTTTGTTTTGCTGGGTTCACATTGTGCCACCAGAACAAGTCTGATGTAAGGGCAGGAAGGCTGAAACTTGCCAGGGGGATGTGGAGAAGAAAGGTGGTGTGCAGAGAACATTGCCTTAAAGCTTATAATTTTCAGAGAAGCTGTCTGCAGGAATGCTGTAGGCGTGGAAGAATAATGATTTCAGGAGGCTGCACTGGCTGTACCTTGGGATATACACCCATTTGTGGGATGTTGTCACAATGTTGTAGGTAGAACTGTTTAAGTGGTCTAACTGAACCCAGAAAATCATTGCCCAGCATTTAAAAGTTGGAGTTAGGAATTTGACTCCAGGAATCTTTGCTACTTAATTCTCTGCTAGATAGAGTAGATACCTGTTGTGTAAGGCACACAGGAAGGAAAGGGTTAGAAGAAAGTAAGTAAGCAAAGAATTTGGAAATGTAGTATCTTTGCACAGGACAGATGATCGAAGTCTGCTAGAAACCCTTTGTGAGAGAAAGAATGTGCAGTTAAAATAGTAATTTGTTGTTCAGGCAGGTTCTTTTGGAAGAAGGTGGCTGACTGAGTCTCCAGGTGCTAATGGTGAGAGTGGCAGTGGTTACTTTCCTGGTTCTGCTCACTATTGTGGCTTGGCCAGTTTTTCCTCTGTCAGTCTTTTCAAGGTGGGCAGAGCCAAGGAGGATTTTACAATGGCACCATGCCTTGCAGCCAGTTCCAGAGTAAATGGAAATAATGGAAAAAGTAATAAGAAGGCAGCAGTAGTGGGGCAGGGAGAGAAAAAAAGGAGAGTTCAGTGGTACTGCCCTGTTCTGTGGGAATAAAGGATCACACATTAGGGGAAAAGCTGGCTGTCATATGTATGGAGATCTGCCACACACATGTGCTGATCATGGTCAGTGACCTCATCCATATGCAGGCCTGGATATCACAGTGGTTAGGATTTGCCAGCCAAGGACTGACTCTGGAGGAAAGTGAAAGCTGGCTGGTTTTGGCAGAGAATCCCCACTCTTTGCGGAGTCACTTGGAATCTTGTGAAGGCAATGAATCTTAGAGTCTTTTCTTTGCAGGGCTTTAAAGGTGGATGGCAGATGAAATAAGTTCATTTACTGGTTATTTAATTCCTCAACTAAATCTGCTTTCTATTTGTACCTGCATGAGCTCACTGATTTGCATTCCTGTAACATGCTCTTTCTCTTTTATTTTTTTGGGCTATCTTACTGTAAAGTCCCCAAAATCCAATACCCCACTAAGTCCATTGAGACGCAGAGGAATGGTGGTACCTGTTCCATGTGCAGGCTGATGAGAATGACCTTGGAAAGGGTCATGGCACTCTGGATCAGCAATACAAGTCTAGGCTGAGGCCTCTATCCCTGCAGGTGCTCTCAGTTGCATGTGGGGTCATCAAGCTCTTTTATGTGAGCTGGGACTTGTTCTGTAACTCAGCATTTCTGGGCAGGGAAAGGCATGCTAACAGGACTGCTCTTTCCCAGCAGTGAGCAGTGCTGCTCAGCTCTGTCCAGAACGTGCCAAGTCCTCATTAACATCTTTTGACTACTCTTGACATAGTTCTGGGATGGCAGTGGTTGGCATTTCCATTTAGAGGGGCTGATTTGTAGTTTCCTTTCATAGTTCTGCATCTAGCAGTCCTTGCTAAAGCATACAGTGAGTATGTATGAAATTCTCCTGTGGTCCCCACAGCTCTGCAGTAAAGGCAGAACTGCGTAAAGATCCCAAGAGACAGAGCATTTTCCCATAAATTCTTTGCCCTGTCTGTTTTCAAATTAACTGGTGATGGATGAGGGGGAAGAGGAAGAAAAAGAATAGCATAATAAAACTCCCCCATTGCATCACTTGAAATTCTCAAGGAATGTTCGTAAAAATCGATGTTGGTTCTCCTCAGGCTGCTGGGGGGCACAAGTCTTTAATCAATTAAATTCTCTTTTTTAGACCTTTTTTTTTTAGCAAGGCTTCCTAAATGTCTTTGTGCTGTTACGTGTGCCTGGTATTACTTTTTTAGCTAAAATAATCGTATAAGTTTTGCATAGTTTAAGTATATACTAGATAAGCAAATAATAATGGGAAACATGAAAGTATGGTTCACATTAGGAATTTAAAGTCGATGTAATCTGAATGGGAGCCACATAAGTTTGAATTGTTTGGCTAGTTTAGTTCATGCAATTGGGAAAATAATAGAAAGGAAATCTAAGTATGTGTGGTACATTTGGTTATTGTGGGTAAAGTAGAATATCATCTAAAATTGCGTATTTCTTTTTTTGATAATCCTTTCCAGTCTTGGGGGGCAATCAAGATAAAATAAGATCTGTGAACTGCCATTTTCCCTGTAAGCTGTAAAAAACTTATTCTGGTAATTTGTTCATGAGTAGGTGAACATGGCTGTTCTTATTGTAGCCCTAATTTTCATTTTGAATAAGGATATTAATCTGGCAGGCTTGATTATACTTGATTTGTGTTTCAAAAGAAAAAAAAACAACTGGTGGGATATGTGTAGGCCAGATAGGAATAATTTTATCTGAAGATACTCACTTCTTTAATAACAAGTCATCCCTTCTTCTCAGTGTGGTTTATCCCACTACTTTTTTCACCCATTTCAACTTCACCAAGGGCTGGTATCCTGAGAAGACCTTCATTCCTTGCATTTTGTGTCTGACCTCCCAACAGTAGTACTTGTTTACCTAGGGAGATAATTGTTTTCTGGAGAGCATCCAGCTGATAACTTACTTTTTCATTAGACTCCTTTTTCCTATTAGTTATCTCCTGTTAGTTGATCTGTGTCATTTGATAAAACTAATTAGGTAATAAAAGACTGTTTCTGAGCTCCTCCCTTTAATTTTGGCATGGTGAAATGTGCTTCTTGGCACCTTGCTCTTTCCACATAAAGACAGCCTTCAGTTGACAAACAACATTAATCCAAAAGAAAACAAGCCAGTTCACGCATCCTCTCTTGATATATCCTTGTGCCAGAACAAAATAGTTCCTAACAAATTATTTGTACCAAAGATAGTGACATAACCCTGGCTCTGTTTTAGAGTTTTGCAAATGTTTGCAGAGCTTCTGAAGAGGCCAGGCTAAAAATACTCAATGAAACCATTCAGAATTCTACTAAAAGCATTTTGTTTCCTAGGACTTTCCTCCCTTCTGAAAATGCCCTCCCACAGCTGCATGGCATTTATTAGAAGGTGATGAAGGTATAAGGTAGGAAATCACATTTTATATTTTATTTTAAAATTTAGGCTAATTTTCTGCCTTCCATTTTAGATTACGTACATTTTTGTTAAGAAAGGGATATTTCAATGGTAGGTACGCTTATAATTAGCTACAAATTGAAGTATATTCATCTAATGAAAAAGGCTGATCAGATTGTCCTTTATGAAAGTGTTCAGTGTGAAGGTTTGAGGTGTCATGGTATGCAGCATTTCAAAGATAAATGGCCAAGAATTGGCACTCCTTTATGGACAATGGCCTCTGCTGCACCCTGATGATGTAGGAATTTTCTGAGGATGCTGGTGGGGTTTTTTTTCTTGATTTCTGCACCCCAGAACAAAATTCTTCTTCAAAGTTTACTTTGGGAAGAGTATAGAACATGCTGTGCTCAGATGCGAGACTTGAAGAAATCACTGCAGTGATTTTCCATTCAGCCCAGAGAAAATCTATCACAGCCAGTGAAATTAGACTAACAAAAGGATCTCCAAAAGTAGCTGTTTTGTGGTTTACACTCAGAAATGTCATCTCTCTTAAAAGAATGGCCTCTACCTGTTTGCTGTTAAATGCAAGCAGTGCTTTGGTCAGGTTTGAAGAATTGTTTTGGTATTAGTTGTATGTTTACTGTGTGTTGTATTTACTTCCATCTCAGAAAGATCTACCATGGGGATGTTCATGTTGTGCTTGCAGAGCTTTGGAGTATTACATCTTCTGGGATGCAAGAGCCCCAAAATAGCAGTGTATGAAATTTTAAAAGCAGTGGTATGATAAACCTTTTGTGAGGTTTGTGAGTCATGTGATAAATAAATGATGGAAGTGATGGTGAGAGTCAGTTACAGTAACAAGAAGTGACTGTTTGGAAAACTAAGGGGAAATAAATGTTTGTACTTTCATTTGTCCTAATTAGATTCAGAAAAGGTTTTGACTTGCTTTTTGCCCCTGAACATTTTTTATCATCTTCTCTAGATAGCCAATAGTGACTCATGGGCATTCAGCTAAGATGCCTGAGATGGTTATTATCCTCTGGAGCTGCTGCTTTTCCTGACAGGAACTGTCCTGAGATACTGCAGTTTACAATCTACCATAATATTAACTACAACATATTTTGTCTATTTTGACTATCATACCTTGTACCTCAAGCAGAGTTGATTTTGCATTTCTAACATAAAACATAAGAGCTTTCCAAGCAAATGGCAGTTACCACTGCAAGGGAATCGAAAGCGTGGACTACCCTGCCGTTGTGTCAAATCTGATAATTGGTTTTCACACATAAGCAGCTCTGGAAATCCAGACTACCAAGCCTGTTTGTCCTGTGTGCTTTACTTTAATGTACTGCTCATTTTCACTTCAGACAGTTTCTTAGCCCTCCTGGCTGAAATTCAGTGCCACAAGAAGACCCTATCAAAGCCTTGCTCAAATTGTTCCAGTGCTGTGTATAGTGGTGTGCCAGTGAATTGTATCCTGCATGACGTGATCTTCATCTTACTGTGAACAAATTCTCCAGGATTACAGATTTGCTAAGAGGTAGCATTGGGAGTCTCTGTATTTATGGGCAGCCCTGTGGTGCCCAGCAGCATGACACTCATTTTCCCTCAGGATCCTTTCCCTGTCTGGGCTCTGTGCTGTCCACCCCTGTTGTAAGTGAAGATGTGGAGCAGTGCCAGAGGTGCTCTTGCCAGCAGGGTTACGGGCTCATTTTGGATGGACCCCAGAAGAAGGGCAAGATAAGGAATAGAGGAGGCTATAGCGCAGTTTTGAATGGAGTTGCTCTTGTTTTCTCTGCCTTGGCTCAGTGTTTAGCCATGGTCTCTGCGCAGCTGTCAAGATCCAATCTATGGGAAGGGAGAGAGACTGCTTGGCTCACACTGCTGTACTCCTGTCCCAGGCACTGCAAAAATAAATGAGGAAGTGCTGTGGAGCAGAAGCACTGCTCTGGATGTCCTGGCAGGAGACAGCATAGCACCTCTGCTGCTTTCTTGGCTGGACAGGTTGACAGAACTCACCTGCCTGCTGCTCATTTTTGCTGCTGATGTACAACTGATGGAAGAAGCAAACCTTTCCCACTCCACCCTGGCACATGAAGACAATGCAATTTAATATAAACATGTCCTTTTCACTGCTTATTAAAACAAAGCTGTTAACATATTGTGGATTAAACCATTAATATTCACATTTTTACTCCTGTGGGGTCCACAAACACTATCTGTACATGGAATTAACCTGTAGGTGAATTGTGTCTTTAGTAGCTAACTACTGTGCAGCATTTTCCGAATTCATGAGAAATCCTTCTGCAATTCAGGATTGTTTTTTCTAGTAGGGATTGCTGTTGTGACACTAGATTCTTTTCAGGTTTGACTGCATTGTGCTTAGATGAGACAATTATTGTTACGTTGGATTTTTTTTGAATGAGCACATCGGAGAAATGCCTAAACTCATCTGAAAATTAGAAGAGGAAAAACACACCCTATTTTACTGCCATGCTATGTGAGCTCCACTGACAGTTCAGCAGTCAATGATGTTTTACAGTGCTTTTGTTTGGTGCTAAAAAAAAAAATTCTGATTTATGCCCAAGTTACATAGAATACATATAAGAGCTAAAACTGAGTATATGTCTTGCAAAGGAGAAATAAAATTGGAAGGAAAATACACTAAATTGTGGTGTGAGTGGGTTGTGGCAGTGACTTTCTTCTATGCAAAATTTAAGATAAAAGATGAAAAATGCTAAAAGCTAAGTAACAGCTGGTGCTGGTAAACAGTATTTGTCTTCAAAGAGCCATAGGGATTTTAATGAATTTCAAAAGATCCATAAGTGAAAGAGATGATTTGGCTTGACTTGCAGATACTGATGCTGAAGCAAAGAACTTAAGTGTCCAGAGCAGAGCCAAAATGAAATCTGACTCAGGTATTGCTGGTCTCTCTCCTTGTTCTCCAGCTGCTTGACTGTCAAGGCAGACTGACACAAAACTGTCAGCAAGTTGTCCCTGATTTTTTTTTTCTTTTAGCAGTTAGAAACTTTGATTCTCTGCGACAGACAGCGTTTGTACTACAGATGCATGGAAGTGGTTTGAGCATGTCTGCTTGTAAATATATTTTATTTTTAGAAACTGCACAGTTTTCCCGTTCTTACCATTTCCTGTGGTTTTACTCTGGAGCATGATGGTTGAAGAAGACTATTTGTGTGATTAAGGTATGAGAATAGCAACTGTAGGTCTTGGGTTTACAGTTGCAAGTCAGATGTGACGGTCAGTCCCTGAAGTGTAGTAGCAACAAGTGACCTTCTTCACCTATAAAAGAATATTTGTCCTATTAGAAATGTGTAGGAGAAGTGAGAGTTCATTAATATTTTAAAAGCCCTGTGGGATCCATGTAAGGAAAGTGTCCGTAGAAGTGATATTAAATCAGTGAGAGTGTAGAAACAGTGCATTCACCTGTAGTAAGCAGTGAGAGAATTAAGCTAAACAGGAACACGACGCACTGGAATAAGTGTTGACACATGGAGTTAATTGAGAACAATTAGGTCTGCATAGACAAAATCTACATAGCCCGTTTGATGCATGACATTATGTGAGTAAAGGGTGCAAGATTAGACCTTTTGTTTACAGATTTACCTAATGCTTTGAACTGTTTGGATGAATGGTGTTACACAAATGTTAGTCATAATTATTATTTAATTATGACCGCATGTTTACTTTGAACATAGTCCTATGCTTAATATGTAGGAAAGCCAGGATAATGTTGCAGCTTCAGTGTGTGGGCTACTGTTTGCCAAGCAGCGTTTCCCTAATGGCTTCTCCTTCCATGGGATGAAAATGCCTCCCTGAACAGTGGAGTTACACCAGTTGTGGTATGTAATAGGCAAATAGCTTGCATAAGAATACCATCAGCTAGAACATTTTGGAATATGCATCTGAGATATAATGCTAACTTAGTAAAATTGATGCTATTAAGTGTGCTGCTTGTATATCATTTCAAAATCCCTGAGATGCCAGTATTTCATTCTGTTTCCATTGAGAGTGCAGAAAGCAAATTTCATAGTATGATTCATAATATAGGAGTGCTACAGAATTTCTGTAATTCGTGTGTTGCTACTTTAATTTGCATTTAAATGTTTAAACTGTTATAAAATTGAAGATTCTTTAAACTTTTTTT
>JANPWX010000338.1:1703001-1730085 GCA_024734555.1 Trochalopteron elliotii
GGTTTTTTTCTGGTTTTTTTCTGGTTTTTTTCTGGTTTTTTTCTGGTTTTTTTCTGGTTTTTTTTTTTTTGTTTTTTTTGTTTTTTTTGGGTTTTTTTTTTTGTTGTTGTTGTTGTTGTTTTTTGGGGGGGGTTAGCTTTCAAATTTTTTCTTTTTTTTAAGACCCTTATAAGAAATATTATTCTGAGGGATTTATGGTATATCCTGGGTTGCGAAAGATGGGATGTTTTCTGTCCTATTCTTTTCACTAAGTTAATATGGGTGCTTTTTTAAGTGACCAAAGGTAATGGAGAATATGAACTTTTTCCTTAGAAAGTTCTTACTGCTTTGAATGGAGATACCTCAGTTCCTCCATGCCTGGCATTTTACAGTGATTGTTGGTGCTACTGAGAGGGGGGAAAAGGCCTCTCTTGAGCACAGGCTGTGCACGTGGACTTGTGTGCAGGATCAGCCTCATTAATTCAACAAATATTAGTCTTTTCTTTAACTCAATATGGGAATCTTCTGATTCCTGACTGAGTTACTGAATCCCATATAGTAATTGCAGCTTATATTTTTCTCATTGTTTAAGGCACTTGATCTTCTCTGTGGGCCTCCCCTGACATGCTTGCCCCTGCTCACCACTCTCTAGAAGATTTGTAAATCTCCTGGTGGTGACAGGCTTAAGGTGCCATGACACTTCCCACGTGCACCAAAAAAGTGTCTATTTCTCTACTTCAGTTTTCCTGAGCACCTGTTTGCTTTGGTGAGAAATGGCTTATGCAGTACATTTAAAAAGCAAATTAAAATAGCCAATCATTTAGAATAAGTGTATGTTTTCTAATGGGAAAAGGGGATACACGCTGATTCCTGCAGGAGTGAAGAAACTTTTTTTAAAGTCTAGGTGTTCAAAATTAAAGTAAACTTTCTTTCACACGAAAGACATTTTGTTCTACATGACTGTGTCTATCTAGAAACAAAGTATTTTGGTAGAAGTAATTTATGCTTGATTTGAAAAGATTTCTAAGAGGAAGTTTGGTTTTTAAAAATTATTTCAACCCTTCAATTTATTATTTTGGTGTAGAAATGAAGGTAAAAATAATTTGTGAATGCAGTTTCCTTGAGAGGGCTTGAGTTTCTGTATTCCTTTGCTTTTCTCTGTGTTTTTCCAGCCCAGCCATACGATTGAATCTTTGAATATTGTAGTGTCAACAGCTCCTTGTATTTTCACTTGATACAGTTGAGCAAAAATTTTGACATTCAGCTGAAATGTTTGAGGAGCCATTACCAGCATAATTCTGCTTCTTAAGTAAATCTCATCTCAGTGCTTGAAATCTAAATGGATTAATATTTTTAATGTCTTGTTTACAATGCTGCCTATGAAAGCCTGTATTTGTCTACTTGCCAACCCTCCTTCTTGGCCAGGAACCATTCTGGCGTGAACCTCAACGCTGGGCTCCCATCCATTTTCCTTGAGTCTCTCTCTGGTTCCCTCCCTTTTCCTCAGGGGCTCTCTGGAAGATTGTCAGAAGGGCTTTAATTTCTTGAGCAAGTCAGCTTTTTTTGACTCCTAAATATTTCTGCCCCAGCCCTGAATTTCAGAGTTTGCCAGCCAACCACAGATGGCTTGCCCTGGTGGTGTTACAAAAAAGTACATACATTCTCAGGTTTTGCTGAAAACAAACCTAAAAACAAACCGGTGTTAGCTTTGCAAGTGGGCAGAAAAAGATGCTTAAGAAAAAAGAATCATGCAGGAGGAGTGTGTGTGTGTGACTTGACAGGGTGCCCAGCAGTCATGGTGGAGAAAAGGTGAGCTAGTAGATAACTCCTAATGTAGATTGTGTCCATTATAGCATCCTATATCATTTATACATTTTACCAGCAGAGGCATACTAGCTAGGAATGCCCCCAAAATGACTAAAATTAGAAAAAAATCCACATGTGACCAGTATGGTGGCACTGGTTTAGCTGTGATTGGTGGGTGTCTTCAGGGGTAGGGGGGATCTTGAGGAGAGTCTGGAGACTTGGTGAGTGTGGCATAAACGCAAGTGCTAAAGGAGCAAGCAGGTTATTAGAGAGTAGAAACCAGGGGGTGTATGATATCAGACTACATTACAGTAAAATTATGCAGCTGTAGGCATGGTGAACCCTCTCCTCTGGGCATGCCAGCAAATCCTCACTAGTGATTATTTTGATATGTGATACTCTGATGCTAAGCTAAGGAGTTGAATGCGAAACCAAAGAAACCCCAGCAACAATGAGAGCCCTTAGCTGAGCGAGGAGCATTTGGCAGTTCCCTCTGCCTTCCTAGAAACCAAGGGTGAGCAGGAGCTCATGCAGTGATAGGGTGCAGTGACAGTGACAAAGCTCCCAGAGAGGCATGGCCGGCATGCTTCCCTGAGTCAGGTACATGTGGAAGGAACAGGTGGCGTCCGCACATCGCAATGCTGGGACTGGTAATCAAACAGCAATAACAATTTCTGCTTAATCTAGCTTGAGGTGGGGAGTTTTCGGCCTGTCTGGCATTAGAGGGGAGTGCAGAGCCTGGAGCAGAGCCTGGCTAGAGACATGTTTTGCCAGCCTGCCCCTGCCCTTGGAAGACTGGGAGCCACTGTGAACCCGTGGAGGAGGAGAACCCACATTGTCCCCTGCCATCAGTACAGTGCTGGTCTGCCTCTTGCCTGTGCTCCCCTTGAGGAGCTGGGCTCTGGCCTCCTGGGGCAGGTCCCCTGTGCTGGAGGTGAAGATGAAGGCGTGAGTGAGAGGAGACAGCCAAGGCTCTGCATGCCTGCCTGCCCATGAGACACAGGCTGCACCCCAGGAAGGAGTGAGTGAGCGAATGCATGTGTGTGCGTGTAAGATGGTGATTTCCAAGGCGATTTTAATTTCTGGTTCTTAACGTGCCATTTATTTTTGAAAACACAGTATTACTCAAAACGAGATAGGTTGATGAGACACAGTAATCTTGACAATCTTTCATTACAGGTATCTGAAGGAATATGAACATTCTTAGTGTTTTATAGACTAGTGTGTCTGGCTCTGAGAAATTATAAAAGAGGTATAAATAGCAGGGATAAAGAAAGGGAAATATGGATTTAATATGAGAAGCAGCCAAGTATTTGGCTGCCCTTTATCATTTATTGATCATTCTCTCTGCTGTTCAGAAATTATTTGGAGTCAAGAATTCTCAGATTTTTTTTTTAATTTTTTTTTAAATCTCCTTGTGTGTCTCAGACACCAGGCTTACAAGATGAACGTACAAACATGAGTGTGTGAGTCAGGAAACATGTCAGTGGAGGTGGCTCTGTGAGCAAGGCTGTAGGTAAACAGAAATAAAGTTAATTGGCAGTTTTCTTGTATGCACGGGCAGCTGAAGTCCTTTTCACTGGAAGAAATTTTCTTTTCCCATTATCCTTCAACATTCTCTTGGAGGAATTGTCTCAAGGGAAGTGAGTGAGTCAGAAAATATGCCAAGTTCATGTCATGGCTGTTTCGGCGTTTCTTTCTCTTGCTGGCCTCCAGGAGCTTTATTGGCAAGTGTTTTTAAGGGAAATATTGGCACAGGAAGGCCTTATTGTTTATGTCATGAAAGTCTCTTGGCTTCTTCTGCCTTGTTATTTTCTCCCTTAAATGGGGAAATTAGGAGTGGGGGGCACTGAGAAAGGAAAAGAGGAGAGAAGCAGAAATTATTGACAGTCGCTACCAAAACTCTTCCCCCTACATCAGGATGTATCTTGGTGAGTCCTCTCTTTGCTTTTTCTCTGTTGCTGCTTTTCAGGCTCTGCTACAACTGGTAAATGGGTTTCTAAATGCATAAGTTTCCTTTTTGTGCTTTTCAAGATGTGGCACTTAGAGACTTTTTTGAAAGAAGCCAGCAGTTTTCTGCTGGGCTCTCCTCTGCCAGAACAGGGCAGGGAGAGGCAAACACAGAGCCCAGACAGGGTCAGATCACTGCCACCGTCTCACATGTGAATCAGAGCTCTGTGATGGGCTCTGTAGGACATTTCATTAAGTTCTTTTCGGTTCTGTGTAAGGTTTGCATACAAAATACAATGTGATTTACAGGAAAAAAATAAAATTGGGAAGTTCTGCAGAGCAGATGCAGCGAGTACAGATAGAAACAATAGTGGGATGGTGCATGGTCAGAAATGTTGCTTGTTAAAAACCAAAGCAGAAAAGCAAAAGCATTCCTTCAAATGTGTACACATTCTAAAAAAAAAAACCAAACCAACAAACCAACCCCCTCCTTCTACCTAAACCTATGCATATGCACTCAGGCAATTTTGGCATAACATAAAAGCACACAAAAAAAGAATTATGTCCAGTGCAGCAGTAAAAATTGCTGTAACCTATTACCCTCAAATTAGGTGAGAGTTGGAAAGTCTCTGAGGATGCTATTAAAGAATTAAATATTAACATTTCAAAGAATGTTTCGGTAATTAATTTTTTTTTATTTGGAAAGTAAAAAGTTAACTCTCCTTGTGATATGTCATGGCAGAAGTTCTGTTTCTAAACCAGGTTCATTTTTATCTGTGATGTTTGCCTCTCTGATACTTGTGTATGCAGCTCAAAGGTCTAGGATAAAAAATTCTTTCAGATTAATGTAACAAAGGTATACATTGATGTACCAAAAAGCATAACCCTATTTCTTCTGGATTTGTTACCACAGAAAAAGAAATTTGAAGCAAATGCTTATTTTTGTGAGTTAAACAGAGAAAATGACATCTAAACCACTTTTCTTTGTACCCGTTTAAACTAAGGATTGTCTGTGGCATTAAATATCTATTTCAAGGCTGTGATACAGTTTTTGTGATGTCTCTTCAAACACTAAGTATTTGTTGGTACATAATAATTCTTTTTATTGTGGCATCTTACTTGCATTTTGATGATGCCTTTTTCAATACCCTTTTTCAAAGGAAAGAGAGATGATTAATTTTGGCTCTTTAAACCTGTATTGTTTCACTTTTCAACTCTTTCACATTCTTTTGTTTTCTAACCTACCTATTTGCAGCATCTGTGCAAAATTCTGTAGCACATAACAGTTTAATTTGGGAAGCTCTTCCCTTCCCCCTCTACTTCCAATTTTGTACTTTGATTTGCTCAGACCTTGCTTTTACTTTCTTAAAACATGTATATACAATAGAAGGTTAGTTTGAAGTTCTTGTGGAACATGCATTTCTAGACCTGAATATTCTTAGAGCTTGTTATTTTTTCAGATTTGGGATCTTGCTCAGCCTGTTACAGGAAAAGTAGCTGCCTGCCAACATTAGAATCCAGGGAACAGGAACCTGGATTTTGCTTGGAAAACATCTTTAGGAAAGGTGGCTGTGGCTTTTATATTCCTGCCTTTAAGTGTTTTTACCAAGACTGAGACATAAGAATTATATTGCAAAATGATAGTTACAGAACCTGGAAAAGAAATATCCCTTCTAGCAGCACTAGCATATGTGGTTATAGTTTATTTGTATGAATATGAATCTGTAACAAAGTAATCACTTAAAAGGATATCACAGTTCCATATAGGATATTGCAAGTCAGCCATTTTCACTATGTTGTAATTGTTATATGTACACACAGAAAAAAAAAAACAGAAAAAGCTTATGTTTCACTCTAGATACCTGTATCTCTGAATGTATTTTTATAGTTATATCAAAAGGTAAGCACTGTAATACTTATGGTAATATCACCATGGATTTTTCTTCTGTGTTAGTAATCCTACATTTGTCAGCTCAAGCAGACAGAAACCTTTGTGCCGTATTCTGTGTGTCTCATGTCGTAACATGAGAAAAAACAAACCGTAAAACTGGGTGTGAATAACTGTACTTTGGCCTGTGTCTGCTATCCACTTTACCAGACAGCCAAAATTCTTTAGCCATGGCAGCAAAAGCTCAATATTAAATCATCGGCCCATACCTACTGCTCCAGTGTCAGGTACTCTGGCAATATTGCTTTGTAACTGTAATGGAGCACCAAGTGAAATCACCTGTTTCCTTAGGGACTTTCATTGGAGATGTCTTTCCCCTCTGTCCCCCGAAACTTTGAGGTCTCTTCTGAGCTAGGAAGCCCTCAATTTGGGCTACTCTATTGGTACTAGGCTTGTTGGTTTCCTTAGTGAACTCTAGGAAAGCTACCTTCTCCTTTTCAAGAGCTTTCTCCTCTCTCTCACAGCTCCATTCATTTTTGTTGCATTGGAGAAATAAAAGAAAATAAAAATTGGATATGGTTAATAACAGATTTGTAAAAAAAACTTCCATAATTCAGAACTTCTAATTTTCTGACAGCTGGACTGCCACGTATGCATAGAGAGCTGATCAGGATGAGTGCTCCCAAACCACAGCTACAGTTTTGTGCTTCGGCATGAAATGAATGGGAACGGGGAGTCAATTATAATTTAGGATTGTGTTTTTCATCATGCAGGCTAAACAGCCTGGTTTAACAGGAAGAGCTCAAAATTCACAGGTCTACCCAATTCTTCAGGGGAGGCAATGATTGGGTAAAAATTATGATCCAGTTATAATCTACTTGAATTTCCAGGAGTTATTAATAGGGTTCTTTCCTGAAGGCTTATGAAGAATTAAAGCTGCTGTGCACTGAAAGGGAAACTTGTAGTGAATTAACAGCAGGTTAAAAGTTAGGAAGCAATAGGGAGTAAATCACTGAGTTTTACAATGGGGGAATCCTGTAAGGCAACAATCCAACATAAGGAAAAAAGGAGTTATTATTGAAGTAATAAAGCCTGATGGTGCTGCTTGAGTCAACTGGAAAGAGTTGTACAAGGATTTGACAGTATTGAGTGTGACTGAGGAATTCGATGGCAGAGGAAGTTCAGTTACAATAAATGTTAATATTTTTAAAAGGAGAAGAATTGCACTCATAGTGGACCTATGGCCACTTAGGAAAAAAGTGCTGGTGTCTAATAGATTTTTTTAATAACGGTAACAGCTGAATTTCCATCATATGTTAAAAGCAAACATTGGGAATTTTTAGGGAGGGCAAGAGAAAAATGTCATATTCTCCATGTTTCACTCTGCATAGGACTGCATCCAAGTAATGTGGTCTTTGTTCTGACCTGTCAGATTTTCATGTCTGTAGGGTTAAAACACGTATAACAGCACAGTATTTTTCATCCTCGGATGCACCTTTTTCTGACATGATCTAAAAACCCTATAATAGGAAGAACAAGTGAAGATAGACTAATGCCTACCAATGTTATAACACTTTGATAGAAGCATCTAGCAGTTTCTGACTGGTAATTACGAAAGCAAAACACTGAGAATATAGCTGAAGAATAAAAGGAGTGAAGCCTGTATGAAATTTCAAGCTGGGAAAAATTACAAATGTAAACAGCTTTATGTTGAACAGAAGCCCTCCTTAATAAATATAGATAGTTCATCTGGGGACTTTGATGTAACAAGCCTGTCTTCCATAATGTTTTACTCCAGAATGGGTAAGTTCCAAAGGACTTTTTGAATGTGTGGATTCAGATGTATGTATACAGATATAACTGCTGTACCTATCAAATCCTCTATTTATTCCAGAGCAATTTTACCCAGCAAAACTTATGCCTGTTAGGTACTAAGCACCAGTATTGTGGCCATAAATATGCAGAATTAACCAGTTTGCCAGGTACTTTCCAGGTACAACAACTGCTACATATTTTGTGTATATTTCAATTGTTCTCTTGGTTACAAATTTGTACATGAAGTATGGGACACATACTGCACGTAATGATTTCTACTTTTCCCTCCCCATCCATCTGAAGATCTCAGATATTAAGGAGAAGAAAAAGACTCTAATCATGCAGTCATGAAAGTCATTGGTCTTTGGATCATTTTACTTATGGTTTTATATGATGTCAAAAATTCACAATTTCTGACAAAAAAAATCTGCAAAATTCTTTGTCACCTACAAAAGGCTTGAGATCACACTGACCAGACTGCTCTTCAGAATTACACTGGTGTATTCAAACAGCTTAAAAGATTATTGTTGATTCCCTGATTAAAAAAAAAAAAATGTGCTAATGTTGTTCTAAGGTTCATCTAATATATTTACAGAAGTAATAAGTAATTTTACATTTTACACAAATTTAAATAGAAAAATATTAAAATTAAAAGCAGAAAAGCCGATGGATAATCAAATGTGTTTTTTCACAGAAAAAATATCGCAAAGATTTCTACTGTATAAATAGATTCTGCATAATGACAGAAAATGTTATTTCTACATTGCTTAATTTCTCATTTTTCTCCCTGACATTTTGAATCCCGCATTAGTCTGTAGAACAGATTCAAAATATCAGAGGTAAAACAAAAAGCCAAACTTTGTCTTCAGGATGTAGTTTCACTAACTTGATTGGGCATTACTTAGAGCAGATCCGTTTTTAGCATATTGGAATTTGCATATTGACCTTTTCTGCACTGTGGATGAAAATTGATGCTGTGAATGTGTTGATTAGTCCCATAAAATAATGTTTAAGATATAATTTAAATTTATTTTTTGGTGAACAATAATGACATCTACTCTATTACAATAATAAAAATGTCCATTACAATAATAAAATAAATCTAGATTGCTTCCAGATAGCTGGAAAAAATGATCTTACAAAGCTAAGTTTTATTTTCAGAAATGCTCACTGACATTTTCTGTCTTTGGTAGCTCTCAGTAAAGTGCAGAACTGTTGAAAGTTTAACAATCCTGTGCAGGATGGATGTAGACATCAGGTCTGAAATGGGGGAATGTGTACATTTGCATGTGTGCATATGCTGATGATAATAGTTTGGAAAAATGTCACCTCAAAACTTGAGACAGGGCAGCTACTCCAGGTGAGCTACATGAATGGATGCTTTTATTTCTCTTCCAGTGTGATCACTGCATAGTTTAATATAAACTGAAAGCAGATTTACTTCAGGAAGAATAATCTGGAGTAGTTAATGTGTAGATTGCCCTAAGTAATGACTGCAAAAGATGTGCATAATTACTTTGACCTGCTGAGGTCCCAGGTGGAGCACCTGCTCCAGTTTAGTATTGTAGGAGACAGAGTGAGCAACAACAGACAGTCTAGACAGAAGTATCAAGAAATACCAAAGGCATGGGAAGGTTGAGTTCTAAGTAAGGTTTCAGCAAAGCATGGCTGCTTAGTTTAGTGAAAAGGTGATTGGGAAGACCATGATAACAGTTCTCATGGAATGGGTATAAGTTAGCTGTAAAGAAGAGCCAGCCTTGCTGGTGAATCTAGCAGAACACTGGCAGTTGTGTCTACAGTAAGAGAACCCTGTACTGAGAAAATCACTTGAAAGAAAGGAAGAGATGAGCGATATAAGATGTTGCCTAGGGTAGGGTGTGGTGTTTGAAGCTGGCATAAATGGGACTGGGTTTGCAGGAGAGATACACCAACTGGCAGATCTCCCTTAGCCACAACTGGTGAGGTGCTCACTTTGTCTCAGGTGAGACATGCTATAGTAGTCTCAATAGGTAGCCTCTAGTATACCAGAATTTATACAAACCTCTATAAGATGAAACAAACTCCTTTCAATCATTGCTGTCCATCACTACCTCACCCTGCACTTATGCAAATCCTGCTCAAAGATTACAGCAGCGAGTCTGTATGGACAGATGAAGTAAATCCATTGCTCGACTGGAGCTGATCCTGCATTGAAAGAACAAACTTTCAACTTGCTGAAATGCTAAAAGCCTGTTGAATGCTGCAGTCAATTTCTTAATGCATGGCTTAAGGATGTTTCATTACTATACAGAAATTGGGAAAATAGATGCAGATTGTACTGTTTCAAGAGAGGTCATTCGGTGTTTAACTTTCAGCTATGTGTCTTGAAAAAAGGAAGCAGGCTTTCCATCCTTTACACTCCAGTGTTCATTCTGAATGACATTTAATGTACAGCCTTCTGTGGCACCTCCTATAATTAGCACTTGCTGCTTTTCTTCTTCTGAAGACAATTGTGATAGTGGCAGACTTCATGTCTTTATTACCAGCAAGATGGGAAAGGCTCCTGTAACTTCTGGAATGACAGGCTGAGACAGTCTGGGTGCCCGTAGCTCCTAATGAGCAGCACATGACACGGTGTGGAGTACTGGCAAGATTAACAAGCCAGGATTTCCTTACCAGGACACTGCCTTGTCACAGCAGCAAAGAGAAGGAGGGAGAGCATTAGCACACAGTCTGCAAGGTACCTTTGTACTGATAGGAAAATCCTGTGCAACCAGCCAGAGGAATAGATGTGAAAAAAACTTCAGGGTTCTGTTTGCAAATCAAGACTCATGCAGATGGTTGGGGACTGATCATTGTTATCAGACTGAAACCCTAAAGGGGGAATCTGCCACTGACTTTGTTTTGGGAAAATATTCCCATATAGGAAAACAGATCAGAATACGCTCCCCTCCAAAACTCTTCCCAGTTCTTTTGGCAACATCAAAGGGTATTTTTTCTTTGTTGAAGTACCTGTCAAGTAATTTTCTAACATCTTTAACAACCTACCTCATTTTAACAAGAAAACATTATCACATAAGCCCCCTCAACTAAATAATACTAATTCTGATGTTTTTTAATCAATAGATTCCTCCTAAGTTTTTCTCTGTACTGGTGAAATTGCTTTTTAAATGCTTTAGTTTGGAAAGCTAGTGACACTAGCAATAGTTTCTGACTAAGACTTTGCAAATACCTGATTTTCATCTGAAGTTTCTGATTTTGCGATACAGACAGCTCTAAGGAAGTATAATCTGTTGGGTAATCTTAAGTGTGAGGACACAGGGAGACTCATTTGAATTGAATCACGTATTATAACCATTCAACTCATCATTTGGCATCTAAAGTGCTTAAAAACATCCACTGATTCCTTATATTTCCTGACTCTTAAGGAAGACCAGAAAGATGAAATGTTAGGAGGTTGTATGAATTGGGATGAAAGAAGACTAACAAACAGAGTATGTGCTTTAACCTAACTTTCTTCAAGGAGATGAGCACCTGCACACTGGAGAGACCAGAGGTTTCATCTGAAATCAAAAAGCTAAGTGCAGCACAGGACTCCTGCGTAGGCAAATACATGAAGTTTTGCTTTGTGACACCTATTTCTCAGAGTCTGAAGGTTATTTCAGGCTTAATTCTTGGTGTTCCTTATTGCATTTATACATGAACCCCTTTCAGCTGCCCATAAGGAGAGAAGCCTTGGAGAGGAATGGAAGCAAAGTCTTACCCCTAAGCTGGTGAGTTGGGGCTGACAGTGCTCAGTTCTGGAGCCAGGCAAGTTGCATCCCTGCCTATCTCCCGAAAACAGGAGGAAATGCCCAATACACAACAGAGCAGGTTGGCAGCACTGAGGCTTTCCTATTTCTGTCTCTCATCTTGTCTGATTTGTTCTCTGACTGTGACCTTCCTTGGTAGGTAGGTAGAACTAGCCAGTGTGGGTCTCTCGGCAGCTCTGCTGAAGCTGTTTCTCTTTTTATATAAAATATTTAAATATTCCCTGAAAACACAGAAAGAAAATTATCAGTCTTTTCTGGGACAAATCTGTGCAGCATGGAACCGAAATCAGTCTGGAGTTGTTTTACATGGATTTAGAAAACAAAACAAGACAAAACAAAATATCCACCAGCTGTGAAAAAGTACTGAGAGAAGCAAGCATTGCCCAGCATCAAGTGAGGGCTCATTTGGTATGTAAAAAAACTAGTTTTCTTCAGATGATTTACATGGTAGTACTAATTTTGTAAGACAGAAGAATATTTCAGAAATCGGCTGTCCAGCTCCAGAGCAGCTGATACTTATAAACAATGGGTACTGGTGAAAATACACTGGTGAAATTTCATCTGAAAGCCTTGATCTCAGGCAGTGCAGCTGAGCTGTGAGACAGTGCACCAGTGAGGGCTGTGGAATTGCAAATGAGCGCCGCGCTCCTCTTCTCCAGGGTGGTGTAGGCAGCTTTCTGCTCCAGGCTGCTGCCTACCTTGCCTGCTGCCTTGAGCTATCTCTGCTTTTCCATGAAAGAATATAAGCAGTGGGTAGAGAAAAATTCTCTCGAGTGAAATGGGAACAGGATCAGGATCAGACTGCTTGTTGTTTTTTTGGGGTTTGCAAAGTCAAAGTATTTCAGGAGAATGTCATCTTTATTCATCCACCTGAAACAGGGAACTGACAATCATTGTTAAGAGGGTTTCACTTGAGATCATTCTTGTGTACAGCTGCCAAATGTTGTATCTGGGCCTCAAATAAAATCTTGAGTGTTATATCAAAGACCAGGAGAACTGTGATTACCACTGCGTAAGAATTATGGAAAGTCATCCACCCATATATCCATCATGATTTTTTAAAATTAAAATTAGTGCAAGTTCTTTTGATCTGATTTAATTATTTTAAAATTTGTTGAGAATTTCAGTGGCTTGTAATTAAGAAAAAAAAAAGTTTTACCTGCATGTCAGAAGTTTTCCCCACTGAGCTGTAACAACAAAAAAGGCATACAGGTTAATTTGTTACTTACTTTGTAAATGTGACTTTTGACACTGCATGTAGGTTGATCTATTTCCAAGTCATGGCTATTTCAGTGATGAACAAATCCTAACAAATAGAACTTGTTGTTTAGCAGCTTAAAATCATCTTCCTATTAACAAACACACTATGTATAAAATACCGGTCTTCTTGAGAGAACATTAATAAAGAATGTATGTTACTGTTAAATATTCTAGTAGCTAAACCAAGCAAGAAATATGGTGGCAATGACTAACATCCCAAATCTCAGATTCCTCCTAGGAATGCCTGGATTCTCCAGTATTATGCTGCTCTTTGTGCAATTGTATGCATTTTATAGCATTAAACAGTGCTTTTGCTCAGTTGTAAATGTGCTCTGAATGCAAGTGGACATTTTTCAGTGGTTAGTCAGTAGACATTCAGTCACTGTCTCTGAGAAATGGAATAGATTTTAATAAAAAAACCTTGTAATTAATAAGAGTTAATATATTTAGTGATGCGTCTGGGTTTATACCTACTCTAGGTGTCTTGGTGTGGAGGCAATCAATTTCTTTCTGCAGTCTGAATTTTAGTAAGTTTTCTCCTTAATGAACAAGCCCCTTTTTCTTCTTTTTGCCTAGCTCTCTTTGAGAGTTCCAGAACTCCCTTTTGTTTTTGAGGATAATGACTCTCATATATGATTTCTTTTTGCTCTGTGGCATCTCAGTTCAGAATTTGAACTAAACTTCAGAAGCACAGCTGGCACCCAAAGACAGAACATCTGTCTGCTGGAAAATGAAGCCTTAGTTATTTCAGCATCAGTAGTTTACACTCTGAGGGTACTTGGATTTGATATCTGTGAGGATAATACACTATAAACTCTTTTTAAGCATAATTTGTGCAGTATCTAAAAGCAGTAATACTTATAGGAAAATTTTGTCTGTATGAAACAAACTGCAAAAAGATCTAAGGGTTATTTTAGAAAAGCACCAGGGAAAAAAGTAATTTGGAAGGAAGACAGTTTTGCCTAGTTTTCTAGCTAAGTCCCTATTGTCTCCAAAATAATGCTTTCCATGTAAGAATGCAATAATTTCATGTAGCATTTTTGTAAAGAAATGGGCAATTCAGTTTCATTACCTGCTCTTCTTCCACTTACTGAATTTGAAGACATTAACTCCTTCTTTGGGACTAGGCTAGCAGTGAAATGACTTAAGATGATTTTTCCAGCATGCATATGTTGTGTAGAGACATCTAAAAATAATCATCCCCTCCTAGCTGGTGAAATTATTCTGGCAAAGCCCCTAATACATACGAAGCTATGCCAATGGAAAAGTGCCGCCGCCTTTATCAATTTAGCTGATGCCATTTCGGGGAGATGACGCAGCGTTGGTGGGAGAGGGTTTCCTTCTGCTGGTGTGCATGTGAGGAGAAGGTCAGGAAGAGGCTGATGCAGTCAGGCTTGGTACATGCACCACCACGACAACACCGAATGCTGGATCCATCCGCCTTGGATGTTCCCGTGTGCCCATCCCACTCAGTCCTCCCGAGTGCGCTGGCAGGTCAGCACACAGGATGTGCTCAGAACAGGCTTGCTTGATTGTTCCAATTTGGGACCACAGGCTGCAGTACTCATGTGCACCCCCACCTCGTCGTTACCCCCAAGCAGCCCTGGTTAACGTCATTTGCATCTGCTGTTACTACTTCTGCCATTTCTTGACCCTCCTTTTTGCTGCCCTTGTACCTCTTTTCTCCACTCCAGTCTCCTCCCCAGTAAACTACCCAGCCTTAATTGGTTTTTCCCACCTTGATCCCATTTTTCCCCCATCCATCTCAACCTTGTAAACCTGGCCTTAGGTGACAGGATTGGTGATGATGACCCTGTGTGGCTGTACCCCCCAGCAGGTCCTCTGCCCTCCCCTTTCCCTGTCTGTGGCACTCGGCCATCTCTTGCCAAGCTCCCCTTCAACCATCAGAGAAATCATTGAAACCTGTATAAAGGGTGCAGGAGTGACAGTCCCAGTAGACTTCCATTGAGGTTGCTCAATGGAAATGAGTGCAAATGAAGAAGTACAGAATTTGGCATGAGAAACTCTTCTTTGTGTCCTAATCCCTTGCTAGAGGAACATGGTACAAAATAGCTGACGTCAGTAGCTCCCTCGGTTTCATGGGCTTTCCAGCAAACCCTTGTATTTTCTCTTACTCTCTTAATGCTGGCAGGATGACTAATACAGACAGATATCCTAAAGCTGACAATGACATCTTAAATCTGTTATAAAGACTCAAACAGAATACTTATTTCTACAGCTGAGCAGATTTTTCATTAATTATAGCCCATTTCTCTACAAAAAAAGTGTAAAGATGATTAAAATCAAAATGAAGAAATACTTGTAAAATGTAACAAAAGGATATATGATTGCAAAAAAAGATAACTGGAAGAGAAACATATATTTTGGCTATAGCTGTTGACTACAATACCTAAGAAATAAGGCCTAGTGTGGTTATGAAATTCCAGTAAATCGATGGATTGTAGCGATATCAGTTTGTTCAGGAGAGATGTCTGTGTTACTAAGGCATTTCTAATGATCCAGTACTGTCAAATTGCAGCACTCAGGAACTGTGAATCAGGTCATTACTGCCAACTCTGCTATTTCATTCTGAATTTGTAAGACTTTTTTTTTCATTTTATTGTCTGTGTGTAATCAAGGACAGTATTTTATAGTCCACTATTCCCTATACCTTCTGTGCCAGTTCAGAAAATGCTGATTGTATACCAGTCTCCTTTTTGAGAGACCTACAAAGATGGGGTTTTTTTAAAAAGCGTGGTTTAAAAACACATCTCATCCTGTTTCTTAAGTCTTTTTTTTCTATAATTTGGATAGGATACCTCAAAGAAAATTCTATTTTTAAGTCATTATAAATAACTTCTTATGTAAGATTCTCCAACAACTTCACAGATACTAAAAAATAAGCCCTCTCTAGAAGCTAGTACATTTTGTGCTTCCCAGATAAGCAAACTGCTTTGTCATTTAGACCAAAGTCTCTTAGTGGATGGCAGGGCATGAAAATAAATCTGGGGATCCTGTTCTGATGAAGTTTTCCCACAGCTGGTTGCAGATACCTTCCACGAACAATACGAGGTGTTCTCTCATGCTGTCAATATCTTTGGGTTTTTTTCTAATTAATCTATCTGTTTTTCATAGTAGAGATACTCCGTTTTGAATTGCACAAAATAACAAAATTCTCCATGCTGTATTTTTTTTCCACAGAAATTTCCCTATGAGCTTTTGCAATCTCCACATATTGTATCTTGGCACAAAACACTAGCTCTGCTTATGGTTTGCATCATTAACTATCAGATTGGCTGCTCACTGTGTTTATAGGATACAACAAGAAATAGCCTGTTAAATCTGGCTGGTTGGTAAAACTGGTGTTAGTTGAATCATTCTGCTCCTGTGTTCTCACATCGTACAGAGGACAGAATCCCATAAAACTAATAAGCTGTAAAATAGAATTAAAGTCAGTGGCAAAGAATATGCCCAAGTGTTGTAAATAAATTGAGAATAACTTTCCTGAAGTCTAAAAAAGTAAACACTGAGAGAAGACTAGAAATGCATTCTGTAAAACTGTTTTGAAGTAAAAAAATGCATGCCAAGCATATATGATATTAATAACAGCAGTTCTGATGGCTTATCTGTAGATCTTACTGGCATACTGTTGGAACTGAAGCGAGTATTATCATCTCCACCTTAAAGATGAGGAAGCTGGGTAACCGTAAGAATAATTTTTCAACACGGAACATGAGGCAGTGTTGACTCCAATTCCTGTTGTAACTCCCCAACTTTAATTATTTTTCTGTGAGCTTCGTTTGTTTCTCTTCATTATACAGAACTTGTTCTTTCAGCACGAGCTAATTTGGATAACATGGAATGTAGATTAGATCCATCTATTAATACTTATGAAACTTATTAATTCTAAAATTACTGTGATAGATTAGCTCCTTCCCATCACTAGATGGGAAAATGCCCACATCCTTAATTTAGTCTGGTGTTTTGGTTTTCACACTTAATATTTTTCTGCTTGAGACACTATGAAAGGCAACAGGAAAAGAATGTCTCTGATGCTTATTTGAGCATGTTTCTAGATAAGCCTGGTGGGAAGTATGTGGAATATCACTTCTAAGATCATGTATTTTCACTGTCCTTTTTAATGTCCATGTGATGCTGCTGAGATAAATCATGGGAAGCCTCACTATCAGCAATACAAGGATGATTTCCCATTCTGCTTCTCCTGATTGATGTGAGTGGCATAAAAACTGTCTCTGAGTGTCTGGCTAAAATCAAACTACATATTAGTTAAATAGAAATGGTGCTAACTGGAGGACTGAAATCTACTGAACAAGTAGTGATTTCCATCTTGTCTTTTCTTAGGGACTTGTTTTTCTTGTGGCTTCTCCCTTGACTCTCTTTGGCTTGCTTATTGTCTCTATTTTCAGGGCAATTTTTCCGGAGATAAGCAGAGAAGATTAATCTGTTAACTTGACTTGGGTAATCCTCACATTTGTATCTTCCATCCATTACCACTGCAGTGTGTGTATGTAGAGCTTTAACTAGAAAACTTTTCTGTTCCTTGGAACTGTTCAGTGTGCTGCACCTCTGGGAGCACTCCCTGCTTTATCACTGTCTTGCCCCTGGCACTCCATACCAGGTGGGATTCAGCATCTTCCTGCTAACCTTTGAAGTCATCTCTGCTGGGTATCTTAAAACAAAGTTTTCCTTGAATAGTGATTGCCCCTGCTTGAAGCCATGCTCTTCAAGGATCTGTTTGTTTGTCAGGCAGCAGATGCACAGGAGCAGCACACAGAGATGGAGTCCTCAGGGCCATGGCTTTGGCATTTGGTAGTGGAGCCCGTCAGGAATGAAATGCAACATCCAGTTTTCCTGTTGCGCATTTGCACAAACAAGATGTGAAATTAGAACAGAAGGAGAGATTAACTGGAAAATTGGAAAGGAGGAGACAGGAGAGAATTATGTATTCAGAGAAAAGCCTGGTTCATCCCACTGACTCAGGAGAGCAAAGAAACTCGGATTGATTCCTTGGTATTACCTGAGTCACATAGCCATTATGAAACACTGTAGTATTGAGAGTTTAATGACCTTAATAAAAGAGGTGAATAAGATTTCTGCATGTAATTTGGTGTGCTTTCTGGGGAAAGTCTATCTGCTCATATGAGGGTTGTGCTTCCATACTGACCTCCCTTGGCCCTTTCAAGACCCCTAATTTAACTGCTTTGATAAATACATGCTCCAAGTCATAAACAGGGGTTGTATGCAGGCAGTAGTGAAACTGGAAAGATCTGAGCCAACTACTGACAAACCAGGCAAAGCAAATCAGCTTCAAATGTGCAACTCACAACGCAGGGGAAGCAGGTGGTGCTGAACAGGGCCTTACAATTTAATTTCCCCTGCTTGATTTTTCCATGCTTTCCTTCCAGAAGCTTGGACTCCTTGTGTGTTGCCTCCAGCATGGACCTATGCCTCTGTGCACCTACAAGCAGGCCACCCTTACAGCTGTCATTTCTTTCAGTGGTTTGGCTTTCTCTGCCAGTCTAAGCTTCTAGAACACCTGCCCAAAGCCTCATCATCTCAGGACAGGTCAATATGTATCATTTTATGATGGGTCATATAATATTAGAGCATGTTCAGAATCAGCTTTTAGAAATATCTTTCTGAATCTTACTGCACTTCTATCGCTGTATCTTTGATTCTTTACCTTTTATAAGCAAATGTGAGCTTTCTGATTGTATCCTCACTCTCTGTACAGCAGATACATCTATTTGTGGAGCTTTTCATGGCTTCTCTCTGACAGGCTTTGCTGTCCCTGAAGGCCATCCAAAGGCTCCTTGTTGAAAAATTAAGTCTCCCGTTCTAGTTTACATCATTCTGCAGCCCCTCATGTTCCTCCTCTGTGCCTGTGAGCTGTCTCAGGGATGGGGTGTTCTGCTGAGGAGTGGCACAAAGACTGGGGGGTGGGTGGCGGGGTGAGCTTCCCAGGCGTGCTTCCTGTGGAGGTGTGGAGCTACTGAGATCAGCGAGGAGGGCATCAAGGTGAATGCAGTAGTAGAAATCTGGCAGCAGCAAAATGCTGCACCAGAATCTTCCAGCCATGTCTTGGTAGCCTGTAGCCAAAGGTAAAATACATAGATGACATAGCAAGCTGAAGAGGTCAATTGCAGCTTCTTCACTGCTCAGAAAGATTGTCTTTTGGATGGGTTACTGTAGGTCTTATTCAGGTGTGCTCCATAACCTACTTTATTTATTCTATTCTTTTCTTCATTTTACTCCTGATGTCATACACTTACTTTCTTCTGGTAAAAACAGGGAAGAAAACATTGAACGTCTAGGTCAGTCTTGGATTTTAGTGTTGTTCACAGATTTTCAAAACAAAGTTTCTGTGGCAAGTTCATCTAGCTAACTCTGTCAGCTAAGTCTTTCCTGTGTGTGGTCTTTATTATTTATTTGACCCACTGTTACATTTAGGTAACTTAACAATGATGTGGACTTGAGTTCTTGCTGAAGATTTATTCTTGTGTCTCAGTAGTACTAGATGCATGGGTTTACTTAGTGCTAAAGGGAAAACTGACCTTTTCATACTGTCATTCTCCAGAACATACAACTAGCACTTTTTAGTGCCTTTCTTCAGTGTATAGGGATCTAAACACAAAAAGAGTTAAAATTAATTACATTGTCTTTAGGGTTTTGGTTTTTTTCATAGTATAAGACTTACAGTCTTCAAAGGTGTTTCAGAAAGCTTCAGAAATAACTTAGCAATTAAAAAGTAATTTCAATGCACAAAGTCATAAATATCCCAGTTATTACAAAAGACATCAACCCATCCTGTGTTGCTCTGGTGTGCCATTTTATGAGAGGGGGTGAACCTCCCCTTGCCTCTGAGCAGCTGTGGTCTCTTGCCACTTGGTGCCAGCTGTGGTGGTCACCAGCCAACTCACAGGGATAATTCAACTCACTAGCCCAGCACAAAACCCAGCAAAAAGTGGGTATTTTCTGCAGGGTCACTGAAGCGAGTCAGGTCATGCAAGGGGTAGAAGGGGGCTGTGCTACAGAGAACAAAATCTTTTATGTCTGTCCTCATTAGACATTATGTCTATCCTTAAAGCTATCACCAGTTTTTTTAGTGTTTTTCTTGAAGATTTTTAATGGGTTGACTGTTAGTCTCACACTTAAAACTCCCTGGGTCCCACATGTTAGGCCTTCTTTATTCTCTTTATTTTGAAATTTGGCTATTAATATATAGCTGCGTTGCATTTCAAAGAGTTGTACTATACAGCAAAGTAAGCATTGTGGTACTGGCATTTTCTAGAGCTATGAGCATAATTATTCCTTTATTAAAAATTATTTCAAACAACGAAGTAATACGCGATGTGATCAACATACTAGGAATAAAAAATGCCCTCCTGTATTTGCAGTAAACTTTCATCCATTAGAAATATGCCACTAGACATTAAAATCAAATCACCTAAGGAAAGCAGCTTAACTCCTCTTTATCTTCAGCAACTTCAGCAGTTTTGCAGAGCCACCTGTAACTCAGAGTGGTTCAACAGCTCCCCACTCATGACCCCGTACAGGCATACCAGGAACTAAATAAACCCTACTTACTAGCAATTAAAGTGATTTAATTTAAAACACACTGACAGATGCATAATGGGTTAATTAGAAAATAAGTAATTAGCAAATAGGATGGAAAAGGTTAAAAGGTTGTGGACTTTTGTTGTTTGCTTGGGAGAGATAGCGAAATCATCAGTGATTAAACTTTTTTCTTTTAATTTCTGGGCTTAATTCTATTATTGTTAGCTGTAAATGAGGCAGCAAACAAGAAGAGAGAGCTAAAAAAATAAGAAGAAATCACTATGTTTTATCAGACATAGTGAAAGGCCATTGTTAACACTTAGGCTATGTGATTTATTTCCAGTCTGCACACAAAAGCAGGCATGTATCTATGATGTTTGTACTTAATATCAGTATATATACATCTTCTGAGAAGAAGTAGTTGTCCTCTCCTCTCTGCACTGGGCCCCCAGTGAGGTCAGGAAAAAGGATATAAGATGTGATAGAGATTAGGAACACCTCTTTGGAAACCCTGCCTGCCTTAAAGATTAAATCAGTGAAATATTTAGTTGTGAATATGTCATATTGTGTTTGTTCTTAAAAAACCCAACAAAACAGTTAAAAAGGAGTAGGACTTTGAATATGGTAACTAACTTCTGAGCTGTGAAAATCCTCAGCTGAAATCCAGTTAACATGCAGTGCTGGTTATACAGACAAGGCCATTACAGAGAGTACAAGCAATTTTCTGTTTAAAAAAAAGGCGAAATAAGAGCTTCTACTTCATTTTCACAAGTATTACTCCTTCTCTCCATGATTTTTGTCTGCCCAAAACCAGAAGCAAATGGGCATTTAGATAGTTTTAATGCAGTCATATTTTATGACCACTAGCTTATTGCCAGGTAACTTGAAACTTTATTTATTTATAATAATTATAAATGTATTTATGTATCTATGAAACGTGTGGTTTGTATTTTGAAATTTCAGAGAGAATGTCTGCAGAAAGCTTTCTCCAATCTGAGCCTAATTTTTACTGAAGTCATTGAATTTTTTCTTTAAAAAAATAAGCTTTTGGGTAAACCTCAGAAATACCAATATGAGGTTTTTCATTTCAAAATATCAATTAAAACCAGGCATGATTTTTTTCTTTTTAAATATAGCTGCCTGCTAACCTAATTATATGTCCCCCAGTAACCATTATCATAATTTGACCAAACTTCCCATAGCAGTCACATTCTTCCATCATTCCTTGCTCTCTTTTGAGCATGGCTGTCCTGTGTTCACTTCCTCGTCAATTCACCAAGCCACAGTTAACTCTCAACAGATACCTGTCAGTCTAGCCCATGATCAGTTAACTTTACATGTTTGTCCCTCCCTTTCTATTAGTCATACTTTTTTGTGTCTCTGGTGTGCTTTCAATGTGCCTTCAGGAATGTTTTCTGCTTTACTGCTTGATATAAAGCCTGAACCTAGACATCCAGAGATGCACTGTCCTCTTTTGGTGTGTGTCACACTGTCATCAACCCTCTGATGCCCTTTTCCCTTGAGCCACTGCTGCAGTAGCAGGCAAAGGCTCCAGGTCTGTCAGTTTGACTTGCAGAAAGGATCTTGCACAGATTCTAGCTAGACTCTATTCACTCACTATAGTTCTTGCTGGTTAGGGATATAGATATCAGAAAACAACTAACTTCTTGTTCTGGTCTGTTACTTTGATTTTGTTGAAAATCAACTCCTTCAATTTTTTTTTTCCCAATTATAATTGAGTTTAAGCCATATATTTCAGGTCTGGAATCTGTGTCGAACGTTTCAGAATTCAGTGGTTTGGCAATGCAGCTATCAGTTTTTAAGAAAAATAGCATCAAATTTGGAAACTCATCAAGTCACACAATAGACAAAACCCATGAGGCTAAATCCATAGCAGTAAAAGCATCTAATTTTGTTTTCCAAGGCTTTCTGCAAAGTTATATATATTTGCACACTGTAACTCAAAGCTTGCAATACAGATAACAGTTTTTCATTTCGAATTTTTTTTTCATTTTAGAATTTATTTTTTCAACTGAGTGGTGACTTTCTGAAGCTCTGGTTAAGAAAAGCAGAAAGCCTAAAGCTGAATTAACTCTGCTGTTCATATCTGAATCCCTGAAAATAGCTCAAAAAAATGCCAGTACCAATCTTTAGGGTAATACTTATCCCTATTCAGAGTGACATTTGTAGATTAGAACATACTCATTTCTGCCTCACTGATTTTTTAGGCACAGCATATATAAGAAGCATTGACAAAATGCATTCATGTTAACAAGATTCATCCAGGTACCTCCCCTCTTGACATTTAGAAAATATTCTTTTTCCTTATCTATTCCATCATAAGGGGATAAATTCACCAGTTTCAAGGAAAGTCTTAGAAATTTATTATCTTTGGGATTAATTAACATCAGTCAGTTGCAGAGCAGGTAGGTAATTCAAGACAGCCTTCATCTAATATACGCTTCTAAGTGAGTAATAAGAGAAATTAGCATGGAAGATAAACTGTCCCTTGTTGAAATTTCAGGGAGAGCTAATGTTTCCTGAGTCGACAGAACAAAACGGACAAACAAGGAAAGTTTTATGTCAAAGCTGATGTCTGAATGGAACACCCGTGTGCTGGAGAAAGAACACAAAAGCCATGAAGTATCTCACAAAACCACAAAATTATCACTCAATTTAGAGATCTTTTGTATACCCCTCCTTTGCTTTTCTATCATTCTCAGCCCTCCAGGATCCTTGCTCAACTTCATATTTATTCAAGTTGGTAGAAGTTTTTGTAAATAAAGGCTTAAATCTTTAATGACATAAACATCACTTAATTCACAGTTACAGATCAGCTACTCTTTGGCAAAGCTGGCTAGCTCACACAGTAACACTTCATGTTAAGAAAATCCCTCCCAGGCAATAGAACCCTGGTTTATTGGAATAGTGGCTAAACAGGGCTGTCTCCAGTTCTGTGCTCCTCTCATGCCCTCCTGTGTACACACGTAGTAGGTCAAAGCAAAGTGCTGGAGAGCTGACATTTCTGCCAGGGGATGAAGTAAAGTGAAGAGAAGGCTGGAGCCCATTATGCTGACCTAGTGTTAAGCTGAATGTAAGTAGATTTCCTAGAGCCTTTACATCCTAGGAGCAGTCAGCAGCTCCAGATCGTGATAATAAGTGATTTGAGATACTCTGGAAATGAGATAACATTACTCATTTCTGTAAGTACAGGGCAAGAGGAGAATTACATATTCCATTTTCTGCTTGATGCCCAGGTGGTTTAAAGGTAATATTACAGTCTCCCTCTGTGTTCTTTCAATGATACTTACGAAACTGCCTTGCTAGTCTGTTCAGGCTACTGGAAGACCAACAGACACGCTAAAATTCTGTTTCTTTTTGCCTATGAAGAAATGCATTATTATATTTTCCATGCATAATAATTCATTATTATATTTTCCACTTACAAAAAGATATATTTACCCCAGTGCAGTAAGTCATTAAGTTTTGATGAAATCATAAAAACAATTTCTATCTTGCTTCTGTCTTGCATTACTTTATTTTGCAGTGGTGGGTCTCTTTTTATTTTTTTTTTTTTTTAGCTATGTTCAGATCAACAGCTTTATCATTCAGGCTGTCCTGCAAACCATATGCCAGATCCAAAGCCTTACTACAATGAGACTATAGGAAGAATTAGTTTTTCTGTCTAACTCAGTAGTGTTTATCCTGCAGATCTGGTTATTGAAACACAAAAGCTTTCAAAAACCTGTTAAACAGTGAAGTTACTGTTGTCTTTTATGAGACTTATTGTCTGCATGTAATAATTTTCTGCCTTTCGTGCTGTAAAAAAATCTGCTGATGCCTGCACAGAGCTGAGCATGAGTTGAGTCTGTGTGAGGGGGATATTACACAGAATTACTGGACATTCCTATTAAAAAGCTCAATAGCTCTTTGCTGTTTTGTTCTTATGTTTCAGGATAGACTGCAAATGTTTATACAGATAAACTGTGCACTGTGGGTTTTGATTTTATGCTTTATTGCATGTTTCTGTGTCCTCGTGAGCTAAGCTATACTAGCAATAAAAAGCATGAGTCAAAGCCCACTTCTGAGCTTGTGCCTACAATCTAGTTCTTATGGGTGCTTTTCCAAATATAAACATATTTGGAAAACTAGATAGCTTTTTATTCCTCATGCAATGCACAGTTGTTCATTATGTTTTGCAAGGGAGGAATACTGCTGGCTCATGATAAATGTATCATATACCATAAGCCATGATCTAGTACATTTTATACTGAATATGTATAACTTGCAAAATCTTCTGTATAACTTGCTGCAAAATACTAACTTTGCTTCGCTGTTAAATATTGAAATATTAAATATTGAAACAAATTTTAAAATTCAGTTAGGCATCAATACAGCCTATGGGCTATCTTGTAATTTTTCCTGATGCGGGGTTGCTATTCTGGATTTTCCACTAAAGATGAACTTAAAAGTGAGAGCAACTTCCACAGAGGGAGTTTACAGAACAAAATATTCAGATGATAGATCCCATAATTCATTACCCCCAAGCCAAGATAGCCCCCAAGAAAAAAAAGAAGTGCCATAACTTGTGGAATGGCAGGGCATGAGGGGCTGGTGTCCTGGAGCTCTCACTCTGACTGTGATGGAGCTTTCCCCCTGTGCCCAGTTCCAAAACCTACATGCTCTGCTATCCTGCTCAGTGCCCTCATCAGCTCCCAGGACCTGGGCAGGTGTTCCCCTATCCCTGGGTCTGCCAGCAGCCCTCCCCTCTTCTCAGCCTCCCTGGAGGCAGCCCAGCTCCTGGCAAGCGTTGTGTAAGAGTGTTGTGTAAGAGTGCCAGGGATAAGCCAGAGACATCGGGAATTGCAGGTAGGATTACAGGAGGGACTTGTGCAAATGAGCCAGGTTGCCCCATGGCCCTTCCTCTGGGTTTTAAAAGGGAATATCAAAGAGCAGTCCAGCAAGGAGCTGGGCAGCTCGTCAGTGCTTCTGAAAGGTGCAAAATTGCTTTTCCCACCTGCCTTGAGAAGAGACAGGAGGCAGCAGTGCTTGTCCACCCTGTGCAGCTGCTTGATGAGTGGGAAGGGAAGCCCGAGGCCTTCCAGAGGGTGTGCAGTTCATGGTATGGACAGGAACCAGGATTCAAACCACAGAATTACCCAGGCCCTGGCCTCGAGGAGACTGGCAGCCACCATTTGAATCTGAAGCATCAGAATACCATCAAAAACACCCTCACCCCTGGGCAGCAAACTCCTGTTAGATAGTCATTGGTTAATCTAATGCATTCATGTGAAGGAGAGGACAATTGATGAAAGTGGAAAACACCTAACTACACTGATTAATGCTAATTGGTTAATCGCCTTTCATTATGGAAAAAGTAAGGATGTGCAGTAACTGGCATTATGGCTATACAGTGCTTCTGTATTGGAGACCAGAGCCTGAGAATTAGTTCCAAATATCACCTATTCAGGGCAGAGGAGCTGAAGATTCCAAAGATGTCTCTTTTTAAAAATGTCTTTAGGAGCAGTATAAGAATATTATTTTCCTGGTGCAGGACTGTAGATCTGAAACAATACTCTGTATCAGGATGCAGTATGCATTTCGGCTGCTTTCATGAAGGAATCCAATATGATCATGAGGGCTACCTTGTTAAAAAAAAAAAAAAAAGAAGAAAAAAGTAGAGTATAACGCCAGTGATGGAGAAAGAGCACAGTGCCCAGTCTGCTGCTGCAACTCTCTAGGAGAGAGGTCATGTGGGATGTGAGATAGCAGCCCCTGAATTGATGCTGCGTGCTCAGGGAGTGCTCAGGGATGGTGACTCAGAGCCATGAGACCTTGGGTAGCTCTTTTGTGGGCAAGTAAGTGCTCAACACACAAAAGATAATCTAACAAAGCCTGCTCCCTGCTCCCTGTGACGTTAGCAAAGCTTAGCCATAACAATTGTGTCACTTCTGGCAAGAAAGAAACTTATTCTGCAGTGTCCATAAAGACCCCCAGACATTACTGGCCTGATGTAGTGGAGGCTCGGCTGTGACTCATCTGCATCCTTCCCATTTGTGCCTGCTCATGTACTTTTTAGCTGTAGACTCTTAAAAAGAACCTGATTTCCTCCAACATCTTACACAACTATGCCTGCAAGAGGAACTGGCTGCAATTAATGTAGACACCACTTAATATTCTTGCTCGTGTGAAGTAGAAGCTGTGTTGTGCCTTCAGAAGACTCTGCTATGTATGTGCCAGAATGGATAAATAGTTCTGTATTTCCACCATGTTTCCATCTGTGGGCCACATTCCCTGGAAAGAAAAATAGGAAATTACTTCTGGCATCTAAAATGTGGTATAAAAGCACCCTTTAGAAAAGATCCCAAGACATTTGGGAACATTATTAAAATCATAAAATATTTTAATTAACACTGTTATTTTAATCATTATTTATCACTATTTTAATTAATGGTTTAAATAGTCATCATAATGATGATTAAAATCATCATCACAAAGCAGGTATTATAAATGGGCCCAGTTACTGTGTATCTTTTGGCAGTTGCTAAATTGACCTAGTGGAGATGCCAGATGGGCAAGATGCTGTACATTTTCAGCAACATTAAGACCTGCTCCAAGAAACTTTATCTCTAGGCAGGTATGAGGAGAAAAAGAGGATGCACACTCCCCATTTTAAACTGTGGCACACAAAAAGACTGCCAAAGCCAGATATGTTAGTGTAATCCTTCAAAACAAAAGATTAGCTTTTCTTACAGTTATTTCACAATTAGTTTTTTTACACAAGTGACAGCTGCTTTTATGCCAAGTTCTAGTCTCATCAGAGAAAATGGCAAAACTCCCAGGATAACTAGAATTTTTCTCTTTGTACAGAATTCATTGCAGAACATTGTATTTATCCTTTTTTATTGTCCTTTTTAATAGATTGGTACAAACCCAATAGTTTTATGTTTAGTAAGTAATTATTTACAGGAGGGGCAGAATTTTTGTTTAAAACACTCAAGTGTGTGCTTCAAGTAT
>JANPWX010000338.1:1730478-1794436 GCA_024734555.1 Trochalopteron elliotii
GCCCTGCGCCTCCCGTGCCGGCAGCCGGCGCTGGATGGGCGCGGGCCATGGCCCTGCCTCACACCCCGTTTCGAGTAGCGGGGCCCCGGGCTCGGGGCGTGCCGCCCACACCGCGTGTACCCGAGCAGGGCCTGAGGTGTGGGAGCGCCCCGGAGGCCGGTGGGCTGAGGGGGAGCGGCGGGGCCGCGTCGCAGGTGCATTGATTACCCGGTACTGCGGGTCACCTGCTCTCTCGTTCTCACCCTCGTCTAAGGACAGCAGATGCGGTCCATGTTCAGCCCGCTGCTAGGGGAGGATATTTAATTCAAGGGAAAGGCTCCCTGTGTGAGGAAATGGTGGCCAGGAGGAAGCAGGGACAGGGGTGTGGCACTGAATGGATGGAGAGTAATAAAATCCACAAGTTTGTTAACAAAGGCCAGTTTCTTACCCATAAAATGATGATCAGGACCGTTTAAGAGAGGTTCTACTTCCTCTCTAAAATGTCACTTCCACACTAACATTAAAAGAGAGGTATTTTCGTAAGTATCACAGAATCATCAAGGCTGGAGAAGGCCTTTAAATCATCCAGTCCAAACATCAACCCAGAGCTAGCACAGTAACCCCTAAACCACTAAACCACATCATCCAGCACCAGATCCAGATGCCTCTTAAACTCCTTCAGGGATGGTGACTCCACAACCTCTCTGGGCAACCTGTTCCAATGCCTGACCGCCCTAACAGTGAAAAATTTTATGTAATATCTAATCTGAGTCTCCCTTGTCTCAGCTGAAGGTCATTTCCTCTGGTCCTGTCACTGCAGTCACGCCTCACTACATTCTCCTTTTGGGGAGTTGTAAAGAGGGATGAGGTTCCCCCTGAGCCTCCTCCAGGCTAAACAACCCCAGCTCCCTCAGCCCTTCCTCGCAGGACATGTTTTCTTCACGAGCCTTGTTGCCCTTCTGTGGACATGCTGCAGCACCTCAACGTTCTTTTAAAGTGAAGTAAAACTCATCCAAAACAGTGTTTGAGGTGTAGCTTCACCAGTGCTGAGTACAGGGGAATGTTCCAGAGGGCATGACTCTGTTGTCAGGTTAGTTTTCCACAGACATTATTGGGGTCACTTGTAGGCCCAGGATTTCTTACTTAAAAATTCTAATGAGATCTTGTCGCTATTCTGGAGTAATGCCTTTAGGATTGCCTCTGCTTGGGTTGGATTGTTGGTGCTTAAACTAGAGAACAAGCTGGGATCATCCAGCTGGGCACTGTGTTTTGGGCAGAGATGGCTGAACAAGGGCGTGCTGCCTCCATGTGAAAAACATGAGGGCTGGTATAAATACTGACATGGCTAAAGGATGTTGTCGTAACTTGTATCCATGACTTTCTCTCCCGGCACTAAATTAGCTTGCAGGACTTCAATCTTTGCTACCAAGCAGAAAAAAAGTATAGTTGTAGGTCAGAGTGTGTGTGTGTGTGTGTGTGTGTATGTGTATGGACATATGAAAGGGGGACACAATCTCAATACCAAAAACAAGGCTTTAAAATGCCAGATTCAGTTCTTCACAGCTGCAGATGTCTTGTTAATAAAATAGAAGATGTCATTGTTCAAAAGTTAAGTGTTAAGTACATGTAAATTAGTTTTCTTCCATATGGGCAAAATTACTATTTGCATCTCAGAACTTTGTAAAAGTAGATTTTTGGGTTTCAAAAGACTGAGTAAGAATCAGTGTAGATTTGTCACAGATCTTGTAATTCTTTTGAATCTTCTGTTTTTACTGAACCTGGGAGTAATGGGCATATATCATTAGAAACTGTAAAGCAGAAACCAGTTAGCTCCTAAAGTCATATACAAGATTTAGAAGAACTTCTGCAAGAAAAATAATGGAAAGTATTCCATGAAGTGGGCAGAAACTTTTTTTTTCAGCATCAGTAGGCATAAGCTTTTAAATGTTGCTTCCAAATCCCTGTTTACCAGAGCTCCTCCCGTCCACCATGTTTTGGACTCTATTTACATCTCTTACCTCATGCAGCTAAGCAAAGTGCTTTGAATTTAATGTGTTAAGCCATCAGGCATGCACCATGCTATTCAAGGTCTAGAAGGTTCCATCTTGATTAAATGTTAGTGGTATTCTGCAGATGAGCATTTATGAACATATTACATGGGGGTTTTTTTCCTTTTTTTTGGCAGGTGACATTGGTGACAGAAGAAGGACAAGAATGATTACATATCCATAACTCCCAGCAGTATGTCAGGTAATCATAATCAATAACAACAGCTGTGCAATATTTCTTGCCTTTCTGGAGTGATTATTGCTAAATATTTATTGAAAAATGCTTCTTTAACAATTTCTGAATTCATTGGTGCTGGGAATGGAAATCTTTCCTCCATCCAGACCATAGAGATGTGGGACACATAGTAATCTTCCCCAACATTTTTGAAACTTTAATCATCCTTGGTTTGCCTTCCTGAACCCTGTTTTTTTTTTGTTCTAAATACACATCCCACCTTCAGCATTCCTACTGAAGCTGCCAGCACAGGAACAGTTTCTGCTGAGTATCCTGGCCTAAGTTATTTTGTAACATGGACATATCCCCTGAGCTTCAAAGTGAGACAGTCAAACTTACTTTACATAGGTTGCCAAGTACACTTAAGAGAATTATTGACTAGGTCTGCAGGTGGGCTGAAGATCCAGAGTTGACATGACCATTAACCATTTTAACCCTGCTTAACCATCTTATCCCAGCCAGTTGCAAAGCATCTGAAGGTTACACATAAATCAGCTGTGTCAGAACTCCCATGTACCTAATCCCAGAACAGGGTGTCTAGAAAAACGTGCTTATTATGTGGAGATCATATAGAAGGCCAGATAATTTCAGACTTCCAGAATTTGTTCTAGTATTCATCAATTTGCCTAACAAAATGCTCTACTGATACTGTTTGCCAATGTGTCTTTCAAGACATTGATATACACATTGTCAATATGTATATCAAGAGCCAAGTGCATAAATGGGACCTTTTAAAACCGTGCAAAATACAGCATGTGCTACATAGGAAAAATCATCACTGACAAGACTATTCCTGGTGTTCTGCCCAAGGGACAGTTTATTTTTACTTGACTATGCAGATCAATTTTCTTTTCCTTTTCCCTAGAAGGCTCCCATCCATTTGTACTGGCCAGCAAGGGGTAACAGATGCGTTCACCAACAAAGATGATCTTCTGACTTTAGGTTTCTAGATAAGAGGTAGAGGGTAAAATTCACTGGAAGAAACAAAGTATCATGTAAATACATGCATTCATAGTAAAACTTATTATTTGGGAATATGAAAAAGTGTGTCTTTTTATGGTTTCTTTGCTACCCATTGAAGGAGAAACAAATATAACAAGGAAGCAGAGAGTGTTGAGGCATTTTGTGGAAAGAAGTGGAATACTGACCCTTGGTTGGTGTGTCAGGCTCTGACTTAGCATCACTGCCACATGAGGATGGGGAAGGAGTTTGTGTCCTTAGGCTGTGTTGTGTCCTGTGTTGGCAGGCCCTGCTGGAGTGGTTTTGCATTGTCCTGCAGGCATTCTGGGCATGGTGATTTCATTGAGCAAATGCCTGTTTTGGAAGAATTTAAAGCACTGGCATGTAACTGGGTCTCTTCCAACTCTCTGTTGTGCACTTCCTTGACTCATGCTAAACTGTGTTTTATGGCATTTTACTACAGGGCTTGACGTCGCTGTGGTTTTGGAAGGAGCAGTTAATAGCTTCTGCTGTGTGGTGGCAAGAGAGGGGGAAGGAAACGCAGTGTACCCACTTTATCCTCACCTTATCTATTGGGTCTGTGGCTTCCTGTGCAGGGTGGGTTTGTGGAGATTTTCCACCAGCACTCTAATCAGTCCTGTCTCTCTGGACTTGCCCCTGGCAGGGCAGCTCTGCTAAGCTCAGAGATACACAAAGCCTAATTGGAAGGATCTATATGTCTTTTGACAGAAGTCAGCAGAACAAATATGTGCAAAGAAAATTATCATCAAGGAAAAAATAATTAAAAAAGGTTGAGATGGAGATGACTGTACAGCTGCAGATATCCAACACTTTTCATTATAAGCAGTTCATATTTTCTGTTTCTGGTTATAGGAATGACATTTCCTACATGAGTGCTAATGTGAAGAGAAGCATGGATGAAATTAAAGTCTTTCATACTGTATAAAAACTACATAAATACCATGATCCAGAGCCAGACAAGAGTCCTTTTCTAATGAATGATAATGGAAGTTTAGATTCTCTTACTGAGTCACTGGAATATGGGAGCAGAATCTAATATGAAACTAAACCAGCTGGCTAAAATAACAGGCTGTATTATTCTGTATTTTTGATAGATAATTTTTCTCCCCATATGTTATGTTTCTACTGCAGTATGTATTTTCCACTTGTAGGCACTGCCTGAAAGCCATCAGGTTCTAATGCAGTCTAGAGAAGTTTTTTTCTGACAGGAGATTGTAGAATTTGACCTTGACAGTAAAACCAGGCTTTAGTACATTTGCAGTTTCCATAAGAAAAATATTTTGAATATTTTAAGACATCTCCTCTTTAAAAATACATACTGGTGTGATTATTTTATATGCTTATAACTTGTAATAGAGAGAGTTTATTTTAATAGAGAGAGTTCTAGTTTGCCAAAATTATTTTGGGAATTTCAGAGTTATGGGTATCATGGAAGGATTTCAGAAATTAAGAAGCCCTTACTTAAAAGTTAATAAAATTAAAAATAAAAAGCAGAGTGAATATATGAGGTAAAATATTCACACACAAAAAGCTAAACTGAAACACAAATATTGAATTAATGAAGTCAAAGCTACTCTTTCTTTTCCTTAGAATGCAGTCAGAGTTCACCCAGCAATACAGATAGAGTTAATGAACAACCTAATATTGAATTCTTGATGTCATAAGCAGCAGACAGGTGAAAAGCTGGACCTACAGGTTTTATAGACACAGTGTAGTTTGTTTTTGCAACTCTGCCAGTTCTAGGTGTCAAGACTTGCCTAATCAGGTTTTTTAACACCTAGCACAGATGAGCAAAACTTGAGATAAAGAGATGCTTCAGTAGAAGTGGACATAGTATGTCTTTGAGTACTAGGAACCTTTGAGACAGGTGCATTCTGTTCTCATTAACTGAAGCTTGGTAAAGTAAGTCGTTTTCAGATGAGCCATCGCACACTTAAATGCAACAAAGCAAATCTGAAAGTTTAGCTTTTCTGTTTTGAAACATTGTTCTTATTAAATGTGAGTTGTCTTTTCTAGAATCACAGAATGGCTTGGGTTGGAAAGGACCTTTAAAAGTGGTCTCATCCAGTCCCCCTGCAATGAGCAGGGACATCTTCAACTAGGTCAGATTTCTCAGGTGCCTATCCAACCTGAATTGTGCATGTTACCCGGGCTGGGGTCCCTTCTCTGGGCAACTTGTTGCAGTGTTCTAACACCTTCATTGTAAAAACCTTCTGCCTTATATCTAATCTAAATCAACCCTCTTCCAGCTTAAAACAATTACCCCTTGTCCTGTTGCAACAGGCTAAAAAATTTGTCCCTATCTTTCTTATAAACCCCCTTCTGATACTAAAAAGCCACAATAAAGGCCCCAGAGCTTTTCCTCTTCAAGGCTGAACAATTTCAGCTTTTTCAAGCTGTTGTTATAGGTGAAGTGTTTGATTCCTGTGATCATCTTGGTGGCCCTTCTCTGGACTCACAGGTCCATGTCCTTCCTGTTCTGAGCAGCTCAGAGCTGGATGCAGTGCTCCGGATGGGGTCTCATGAGAGGGGAATAGAGGGACAGAATCTCCTTCCTTGCTCTGGTGGCCACACAGCTTTGGATGCAGCCCATGGTATGATTGGTTTTCTGGGCTGCAAAAGCAGTGTTCATCAGCAGTTTTACAGCTGACACCAACAATTGCTGCCCACAGAGCAGTGTCTGAGAAAAAAATCTTTATCAGCACTATGAAATTAGTACTATCTTAGCAATAAGAGCAAGTTCTTTCATGTGCATACATTTGCACAATAGAATACTAAAAAAGTTGGAAAGTTATTTTCTCATTGAGAGAAATGAGAGTACTTTCAAATAAATATGTAAAATAATTTTAAAAGTTTCTTTCTATTTTAACACTGTAATGAAGCTTCTGGTTTAGTATCAATATTCACTGACCACAGCTATCACTGAAGGCTCCCTTCTGTACATTTTCCCCAAAAATGCATGACAAACCTTGAGACATATTTTCATCTTACTTTATTTATTTGAGTGAAAACTAAAGAAGAAATTCAAGAATGGGTTCTAAAACGTAGAAAATAATATGTGTAGAGTACAGTAAATCTCATAATTTTTACCTTCATGGCAGATGGAGAGATACTGTAAAGAGTGTAATAGTGGTTCCAGTAAAAACTGCAGCAGTTTTTACTGATTTCAGTAATGCCGAGGTTTTACTCTGCTTTTACTTGGGAGCTTCAAAATCAACTCAGTCATTGTGCTTCTACTCAAATATCCACACTGTTCTATTTGGTAATGACTGTGAAGTTAGATCAAGATAGGAATTATAATAAAATTAAGTGCTTACATTGGGGAATATAATTTAAATGTCATAAATGCATATTTTCACTAAGTAGAATTTAATATGCAACGTTTCTTGAAACAGGTCCCTCATTTGGAGAAGAAAATTAATCAGCTTTTGTGCAACAAATCCATTTGAAAACCAGTGTCTCCAAGGGTGTTGCACGTAGTTTCCAGGAACTAGGAAAAGTAATAGAATAGGAAAGGTACCACATTTTCTTCATGAGTCTTTTCACTGTAATGCTCATTACCCTGTAAACTTGACATTAATTCACGCAGAGAACAGTTTATTGTTTAACATCAGCTGAGAAATTATTTCTCCCGAATTTCTATAATGATTTTCCTAGGATAATTTAATTCGACATACATCACTGTCTGACACTTCTCTGCCTGCCAGACCATGATAAAATCCGACTAACTCAAGTGTATTACTTCTTTTAAGTAATGGACTTTCTAGGAGGACAGTAAATACTTTAATATAAGGTTTTGTTACACCAGGATTCAGCAGCTTTGTAATGAGCTTTTGGGGATTTTCAAAAGGTTAACAAGATTTATATTGTGGGATGTTTTTGCATGAAGCTATGAATCACTCTATGATGGCTCTTATTACTTAGAAGCATATTTCTGAATATGCAGTTAAAAATATCACACTTGCTAAGTTCTAGATTACAGACACTCTGGGTTAATTTTATCTCTTTTTTTGGTTCAAATTTTAATATTTTTAAAAGTGCTTTTTAAAAGTGCTATATAAAAGCCAAGTAGTCTGGGAAACATTTAGTAATGTTTTCAAATTTTATGCAATTCTTTAGTATGTTGTGTTTTCTCTCCAACTTACGAATACCTGCTTTTTTTCCACAAAAGATCACACATTTTCAAAAAAAAAAAAAAAAAGGTGGGGGGTCTGATTAGATTTCACAAAGAACAGAGAGAACAAACTTTTTTTTTGTAGTAGCAGTATTTTTTTTAGTTTTGTAGTATTTGCTAGCCATTTTAAGTACATTTCATTATATTAATACTGATTTTTTTTTCTATTTTGTTTTTAATGATCTGTCAGTATATTTAGTCCCTTTCTGTAATATTTTTATTCAAAACCAGAGCTGGTTTTTCTTTTGCTAACTCATTTTTCTGAAAGTTGTTTTGGATGGGCGCATACTGTTGTGTTTGAAATTTTGAGTGTAATTCTTAGACTGTGTAGCTGTGTTTCACTACTGGCATCAGCTTAGGAGGACTGCAAAGTGTTGTCAGTATAAAATGTACTTGTTGATTTTGGAGGCAAGAAGTTTTTAGAGTAGTTATTTAAAAGGAGTAAAATGTCCTGTTTTTTTCTAAGTCTTCTCCAATAGCCTATAAAGTAAAGCACTTTGCTCTGCTTGCCACAGGAGTTGCAGCCTGCCATTTTATGAGCTTCAAAAGCCTGACCACAGCTGCTGTTTAGTTTTTCTGCTAACTGTATGTCAGAGCAATGAACTTACAACACTTGTCTGTGGTATTGATCCCTATATGTAGAGAGGACTGTAATTTTGTTTTTGTGCTGATTGTAAAGCTGTTGGTAAACTGAAGGATCAATCCAAACAGGCATTTTTCAGTTATTTTCATATAAAAATACCTTTTACATTCACTAAATGCACTTCTCATTATGTTCTTTAAAAGCATCAGATTTGTCACAGTGCTTATCATAAAAGAAGACAAATGCTTAAGGAAATGTGTAAGTGTTACCATACACGAAGGCCTTTCACTATTGCTTTGTTGTGTTTCTGAAAATGGTTTAGACCTGTACCAAACTTCAGTTTATATGAAGTTAAAAGAATTCTCTCCTCTCATCCAAGTTTGTCTTTCTTATTGAAGAAGCTTTGACTGCATTATTTGGGCAAATTTTATTTGTTTATTTACCTTTTTTGTCTTTAACAAATTATGTATTTGTCAAGACTGCTAATTTTAGTACCTTTGTTTGTTTTACCTGGCCATTCCTCAAACCTCAGTCCTTCAATGGGAGGTGTTATTTCAAGATACTGGCCATCTCTTAAAACAGTTTTAGAACCAAAATAACTTGAACTGTTTCACCTTGAAAAAAAGAAGGAGCTGCAATGATGTGCATATATCCCCAGGATTTTGTTAACAAGCAGCAGCCAAATATACTGTCCACTCCCCAGTGGGAAGAAGTGGAAAGTCTAATGAGAGATTACAGAAAGACCATGTGAATTGATTTGAAAGTTCATGAGGAAAGTAAAATTCAGAATCAGGATTTTAGAAAAAGGTGACAGTGATCTGAAGTGATTTGTGGAAGTGATTTGAGTGATTTCCTAAATGGCTTCACTGTAACTTACTTGTTTTCTAAGATCTGGTTTATGTATTTTGAGCCATATTCTGAAAATGGTGTTTTGTCTTCTCACTTTTATTTTAATAGGTTCCCAGGCACTACAAGAATTATCTAACACAACATGAAGAGAGTAAACATCCATTAACATTCCCATATTCACACAAACAGTAGTCTGCAAAATGAGTCCTGGAGTGGTGGATTGCTGTCTGTGGGGAATTAAATCAATGTTGTTTTAAAACAAATAGAGGGAGGTGGTTCTGCACATGAAGAGACAGACACTGGGATTCCTTGCTGGAGATGTACACAAGGGCAGACTGGGCTGCAGTTCAAAGAGAGATCCATTGGGTATTGCTGCACTATAGAAAGGCCACAAGGGCTCAGGCAGTCCCTTGGGCTGAGGAGTAGCTGGGGATTGAGAGACTCTTGGTGGAACTCTCATATGTGCTTGCTTTGTTCTTACTCTTCTCTGGGTATCCACTTATGACTCTTGTTGGAGAATAGCAGCCAGGTGAGCCCTGTGGTTCAGGTGTAGCTTCTTCTCAGAAAAACTCCCTCCCATGTGTCATGCAGAACTATGAGAGCAAAGAATGCATTTAGCATCTATGTGGCTGTATTGGTTAGCACCACTGTTCTAAGTCCATGGTGTGTCCTGGTCTTTTACTGCTTTTCCCCATATAGCTAGCTTTGGTCATTCATTTCTTTTGATAAGTTTATCTATGGCTGCTATAAGATTCCATATTGGTCTATACAATTCCTGTTCATTTTTCAAAGGACAGGTTTTCGAAGAGCTCTTTACATATCAAAACCCTGAACCCTGAACTGTTTTCTTCTCTGTGCTCAGAACCTGCCTCTGGTCAGCTTACAGATGAGCTGTCATGTTCTTCTGGGTATTCTTTTTCTCTGATTAATTTTTTCTCATGTTTAGAAATTTGAGCACAATGTCAACCCCAGCTCTTGATGAGATAAGTATATGTGTAATATTATTTTAAAAGTTAATGGAAATTTAACATGTTTTTAAAAAGTGATTGCACTGATTCACAGAGCTCATTAAGATATATCCAGAACAAGGATAAAGATATTACACTGTTTATTACAAGTTTCCTAATATTGCCTTTTCTTACATATTAGAAACTGTTTACAAAGTTTATTGTAATTATCTGTATGCTGTTCTTTCATGGTGATTTAATACTTGTCCAAAAGATTGAAAATATTGAAATTTAATCTTGAAATCCATATTCTAAAATGTAATATTTAAATATTTTATAACATTGCCACTGCTAAAGCAAGTAGCAGGACAACAGTCCTGGATTAAATAACCCTGGCTGTTTGCTTCCACAAGCATACACAGATGCACTTGTTTCTGAAATATTGAAAACCACCTAAAGGTTTCAGTAGACATTGCTAGTTCTACCTGCTACAGTTCCTTTCATTCTACAATTTTTTTTTCATATAGGCTCTGTAATTTTTATATTTTAAAAATTTAGGAAAGAAATCACATGTTCTCAAAGGTCTTATTTAGCACATTTACAGAGGCAGAATTTGCATATTTAAGAAGAAGAGTCTGGCTAGTCTGTGTGAGCTGGGCTCCATCCTTCTGCTTATTCAATGATCATATGAGCCTAGTTTAAAAGTTGTGAAACTCAATTGTGAAGTGTTCCCCTCTTTTATAAAGAAGCATAAAAAGAAAATGCTGTCCTTTTTTGGAGGGAGAAAATGGAAGGATGGGACAGAAAAGAGGAAGAGGAGAGAAGAAGCAAAACAAATGAGAGAAAATAAAATGCTGTGAACTGACAGCAAGATTAATGAGAAGAAATGAAATCTTAGCCTTGTCTGGCACAGATGGTTTTGTCTTTCCCAGTGCAAACACACATGAAAACTTCACATACTTTTACTTACTCTGTGGGGTTTAAAATGCTGGAACAAAGTATGAATCAGGTGTTAACTTTACTGAGGACATGTCCTTTAGTTTTAGCTTGGTTGCTTTTTTTTCTTTTTTTCTCTCAAGTCATCAAGTAAAAATCCTCTAGTGTTATTTGATTGGGTCCATACAAAGCTAGGCTGCTTCATCGACCTACTGTGCATCCCTCAGTCCTAATCCTGATTACACTTGCCTTGGTTGATCTCTCTGAAGCCAACCCACTTCAGTGTCCTTATATGCTTGCATACTTTGATGGCAAAACAAAAAAAACCCCAAACCTGTGAAGTGCTTGTTGTCTTTGCATGCTCTTTTTTCAGTAAACCTCAAATATCCAAAAAGGCAAAACTTTATTATGTACATTTTACAATCAAGTAAGTTAATGACAATTCAGAGATCTCTAAGTTGCTTTCCTACTTGCCACTATTTTGGTCAGCTACAAATTGAAATACTGTATAGAGAGAATTATCAGTGGAAATTCTGCTGTGAGCAGTTTTGAAATATAAAATAACTTTCTGTTGTAAGAGCAAGTGTCTTTGTAACTGGGAAAACAGCAATCCTCTGACGTCCCAGAGCTGTTAATTTACCTTTTGCCTAAGTGACATCCTGTTGCTGAGGGTGAAAAATAAATGTTTGCACTCCCCCAAAAAGTGTGAGCAATGTAGTCAGTCTGTGAGGAGCAGGGCCTGATTGCCTGTGTGGTCACAGCAGCTTTCATCACCAATGGATCTAGCTGTTAACAGGAGCTACTGTGGTATAAAGCAGTAATCGTAATAATGGTAATGCAAATCCAGCCTTGATTGGAACAGGGCACATCCCAAGCAAGGAAAATCAGTGTAGCTGTCAGGGCACAGCAGGGGGAATTTAATGCAGTGCCTCTAAGGTTGTGGGCATTGTTCTCGTTGTTCTTTCAGTGTGGTTTTTGGTCCTATTTTGTGCGCTCGGAGTTTTTGTCAGGATCAAAGTTCAGGGTTGGTATACAGCTCATTCCAGCAGGAAACACTGTCCTCCTCACTGGCTCGCTACCACCTCCCGTCTTTCTGGAGAAACAACTTAATTCCTCTCTTCACTTGAGTTGTACTAAAAATGGGAGAGTTTTTTGTGTATTGCACCTTTGACCGCTCTTGGCAGATACTGGTAGAGAATTGGGGAAAAAAACCCGCATCACTGAGATGAAAACAAATGAATTGTTCCATATTTTTTTTTGTAGTCCTTTATGTACTGACATTCAGATAACACTGCATGTCTGAGAACAGACCAACCTTTACGATTATCCATTAAGGAGTATTTGCTTTGGCCTTTAATAAAAGAATTCTGAGGGATTCCCTTTGCCTATCCTTTTAGTTAAGCTTAATGGGCAGTTTGTCTGCTAGAAATTTTCTGCTATAAAAACAAACTTCCCTTTGAAAAAACCTTCTGATGGGAATTCGAGGAAGTTCTTTTGATCTGTTGACTGCTGAGATGCCTGGTATTGCTGCAATGTGCATTTTGAAGTAGCTTGATGGTTCCTTGATGAGAAGAGCTCTGGCCCTGCTTGTTAGTCCCTCTTTACTCTGGAACAGGGCCTGTGGTTTTAGTCATGGTTCATCCCAATAGGCTGTACTGCTTCTTGCCTTGATTATTTCCATTTTAACAGTAGCTAGAGGGAGAGAGAGATGCTTCTCTTACTTGTAAGGGCTTGAGACAAAATTACATTATCATCCTTTTTCAGGGATTTGGGTTGACAAGACCAAGAGCAGATGCAGGAGATTTCATAGGTGTTTTTTGTTAAAAAAAAAAAATCCAACAAAAAACCCTTGGAAAATTCAGGCAGTATGTTAGAACCAATGGAGTAGAATAAATAATATAGTCCTGTCATGAAACTTAATTTAACATTATAATAAGGTGAATGGTAATTTAAGACATAAACATCTGCTGTACCACAGTATATGAAGTACAAGAAAAGGAGACAAAATAGAAGGGTCCTCAGTGGCAGTTCCTTGCAATTTAATCTTTGACTAGCAAAACTTGAATGTGAAATGTCCCTGGTGACTGAGGAGAATTTGTGAAATAAAATGGAAACTTGTAAAATTAAATGAACTGTAGCTAACATGGCAGACAAAATAGTGAGACAAGTTTCAGAGGGAACTAAAAGGAAAAGAGGGGATATAGCTTCTTGATGTTTGGGTAGCCTTGGTTAACTCTGCCTGGGTAAATTCCAAATGATGGAAACTGTAATGGAATCAATTTCTCCTCATAGTTTAAATGTGTCTGTAGTCATATTTCAAAGTCCCACAGATGCTTTGCAAACAAAGAAATTGGAAAATATGTATTGACTTTATTTTCTAAGTTATGAAGGGCTTTGTAGTACCTGTTAAAGGTAAAAATCTAAAAGGTAAAAAGCCTTGTGTGACACCCTCTCTGAATACTTGGGGAACAGAATTTTTACCATAGTCATGAATGTATGGGTTTTAATTAAAATCAAAGTTAACACAAATCCTCATAGGCTAAAAGACAGCCTTTAATAGCAAAGATAAATTTGAGAAAAAATGTAGATAATTTTGCCTAATGAGAATGAACAGCCTGGATTATGAACCACTGATCTTGAGGACTAATAGCAAGACCTGAGTAACTGAGCATATAACTGACTTTTCTAAACAAGGTCAAGAGTTGTGCTGCATCACTGGCCTGCTCAAGGAGCTGCTCGTGGATCTATTTATGAGTGTATTATAAAAATGCCTATATTTTTAATATATATATTACATATGCTTGCCTCTCACATTTTGTGAAGATGCAGTATCATCCATGCAGGGAGGTAATTAGGGTGTGAAGGAGCTCAAGGGAGAGTAGAGTTGTACTCAGCCAGGTAACACTGTTCGAGGTTATGCAAAGTCTAGAGAAAGGGTGGGTTGTAGTGCGCAGTTCCTCTTTGTGCCACAGAAAATGAAGTGTCTAAGCTCAGATCTTAGAGGGAAGTTCTCGGCTCCCAGAGGGTCTTACTAAAGAAATCCTGTCTCTCCCTCTGAGCTTAAATTTATGAAGTCAAGAGAATATCAAAGTGTTCAAATTATGAAAAAAAGTTTTATATTCTGTTCTTTTATATTTTTTTAAATTGCCTAGTATTTCTGGGTTACTTTCACTATTCTATTTTAAACTGATTATCCTCCTACAAGTGATATTCTCTTGCCATATTACCTGCATTTAGAATTAGTTTTTAATTTTACTTAGAAAATCAAGTCTGAACTAGGAGCAGATCTATAAAAAGCTAGAAGTGTAGGTAAGGGCAAATTATGTAGGTAACTTACCTGCCCTTTGTGTTGAAGTCTGTGGTGCCAGGTACTTTCTCAAATTTGTGCTGCTGATGTCGAGCTGAGATACAGTGAGTAGAAGAAATGGACTTGTAGCTGCAAATGTCAGGTGAGCTTATATTCCTAGCAGAAAAAAAGTGTTTACATCTAAAATTAATTAACGTCTTGAGGAAAGCTGTATGTACATACAGGAATTAACATAGGATAACAGTATTTAAAACCAAGCATGATTAAGTTTTCTGATTTTGTCCTGTACTAACAATATTCCACTTAAGAGAAGTCCCGAGACAAAGGATTCAAAAACAGCAATCTTATGATAGATCAGGTAACTGAAATCCCAATTTACTTTGAATCACTTTTTCTGGAAATTAATGACTTGGCATGCACTTACTTACTTATGTGTTACTTTACTGAGTAAAATGGATGTAAAATTAACTCTTAACTTGATTAGAATATCAGAATCTTACTATGATTAAAACCACTGTGGCTACCGGTCATCAGATGTCTGGAATTTGCTATTTTCTTTATGCAAGTTAAACAGCTATTTTGTATTTGAATTTTGTTACACATAATATAAAATAAAATAATTTCTTTAAATACAGAATACAATCTTTGATGAGTCATTTCACCAAATTTAGTTTTGCTGCCCAGAAATAGAAATTGGGCTATATTTAGTTTTGCAAATTTATCAGCTAGTGGTATCTCAGTTTTTTATAGAGGAAAGAATAAGCAATGACCAATTAGATAAAATCATGCAGCTTTGGTATTGTTCATTATCCACACTGGAGCCAAGTGTCCGTGCTCCTGTGATAAAATTAGCATCTCTGATACTCCACTGTGACCGCAGGCGGAGAAAGGCAGTAGGTAGCAAAAGCGGAACTGCTAAGCATGCCCACATAAGAATGTCACACTTAGGTAACAGAGTGTCCCTCAGGTCAGCCTACGATAAGAGCAAAGTCAAACAAGGCTGAATCCTTGATGTTTTGTGTTTTAAGTATCTGAAAATTGTTCACGACCAGCCTCGACCTACAAGACCTCAAATGATCATATGAGCAAGGCAATAAATTGGTGGTAACTTGCCCTGGGGCCCACGTTGTAGTTGTGATGTTGTGAAAGTTACATCTAGTGTTAGCCTGTCCACATAGATCTGCCTGCTTTTTCAGGATTCTCAGACAGGAAAATTTTATATTCACTTTTACCGAAGGGAAACTATGGTGGCTGAATGGGCATGGCTGAAAGGTTCTGCATCGTATCAGTGCAGTCCAGTGGAGATGCACGGGAATACCACAGCATCAGGAGAGCTGGGGAACCACTTGCTTTCCAAAACTCCACACCTGAGCAAGATTTTGGCAAAGCCAGCGGTTTGTAGCCCTGCAGTATTTGCCAAACATCCAGGACATGGCCTCCTGTTGTGGGACAGACTGATTCACCTTCCTGACAGAAATCAGAAATGGAATGTAGTGACCATAACAGAAAATCGTTTCTGTAGGAAAAGACACTTCAAAAATTATGATATCCAGAGGAATGGACACCAGCTTCCGCAATGGCTACATGCTTCAACTTGGACTAGTACAATTTTACAGCCAGACCATACAAAAGCAAACTCTCAAATCATGTCAAGTGCCCAGGAATACCAAAAAGAAGAAAAAAAGTGTAAAGGTAACTGATGCCATGAAGAGCACAGCAAATGCTGTATTTAGGAAAAAACAGAACAAAGCAAAACCAGGTTATGTCTTTGTTTACTGTCAGGGGTTTGGCCATTGGTAAAAGCATTATTATGTGGGGATGTTTTCTTGCTACCAACCTTTTTTTAATTTTTTTTTTTCATCAGTGGTAATTGTGGTTTTTAGTTTTCTCTTCTGCAAATTTAGTAGCTTTGTGAAGAGCCCTTATGACAATGTGATGAGTACTTACTGGCTTTTCGTGCGTGATGCCTACTACAAAATAATATCTCTTATTTTAGAGCTTTTAAAAAGTATTTGCCTCTCTCTTTATGATCTTTTTAAGCTGATCAAAAATATTTTCTGAACCTGGTCTTTTAAAATAAAGCATGTCTTTATACATTAAAAATGAAAAGACAAAAGAAAGCCTTCTTTTCTACCTTCAGGGTGTTCAGCTCTCACCTGTGACTGTGTTGTTTGCCTTCTTTCTTGTTATTAACCATACCCAAAGCCTCAGTAAGTGCATGTACAGAGCTCAAGTGGGACTTCTTGTTAGGAATATTCTCTGCCTCACTAGTCAGGAGAATAAACCATTTTCTCTGAGGTAGGTTGTTTTGTTCACATCAGCACAGCATTGAAGGAATTCCTTTTAGTAATCACAGTTGCTAAGGTATTAGCACAAATGTAGTGCTTAAGTTATTCTTATTCCTCTTTAAACTTGGATAAATAGTTCTTCATTGCTCTTTGCCTAAAAAATAATTACTGTATATTGGGAAGAGGGGGATTACAAGTTGTTTTCTTTTACTTAAGTCTTGCGTCACTCCAGGAAGAAAGATTACAGTGTCAGGAAGGATATCACCTCATGAAAAAGTTAAACTGGTCTAAGTACCTGATTTCTTTAGATTTAGTTGTGCTTTACCTCAGAATGCCTCTTTGCTAACAGATGTCAGGTGTTGATCGCTTTAACGTCTTACTAAGGGCTGTCAAGAGGCTACCAAACCCAGACAGTCCCATCCAGGAGCCTGTTAATTATGTTATGTCAAGCTAAATTAGCCTGTTTTCTGCTTGGTTTTATTTTTGAACAAATGAAACTTCCTACCTTGATGTTTTCATGTGAAGTTGAGGCAGGGAATGACTCAAAAAAGGTACATGTTTTAAGTATTGGCCATTACTTTCTCAAGAGATAAGCTCTGTAATTAACTGATGTCTGCTAACAGGGTCTTCCAATTATGATATATGGGGAGGCTTAACCAACTGGGTTGTCTGGGTCACAGGTCTATAATTACTCTTAGTAATATTTGTTCAGGGGCCATCTTAAAAGTTGTCAAAACTATTCAAGAATTTTTTTTGCCCATTTGTTGGCCAGCATCTCAAGGAGCAAACAGTCTTGTTCTGACAAGACTGTGTGCTACCGATCCGTGTCATGAATAGGGCAAGAAAAAGCAAGCACAAACCCTGGGGGAGTCCTGATCAGAAAAGAGCAAGCTCCATTCTCTTTTTACCAAATTTATTCAAGGTGTCAAAAATATTTTGAGGGATAACTGGAATTGTAGTGAATCTGAACGTTTAAATATAAACTATGACATTCTTTGTTATTCAAGCAGACTAATGAGTCTGATTTCAATAAAAGGCACATCACACTGGCATTTTATGAGTCACAGACAAATTTAGTGTCATGTCATAACCAGTGAGGGTTTTTTGAGAGGAGCAGTTTTAGAGAAATAACTGACTTGGTACACATGGAGAAAAGAGGTGTGCTGTTGTCTAAGTAAGATTTTCCTCTGGTTTGTACACAGAGCAGCTAGTTTGAATCTCCCCGCATCTGTTGCAAACCCAAGGAAATCATTTTATGTCAGAAAGATTTAGCTTTTTTTTCCTTCAAGTGCTATTATAAATGTAGCATAGACAAAATGATGGGTTTTTTGATGTCTTATCTTCCACTGAGACATACTTCAGGAACTGTCAAATGCTGTTGTGACTTTTCAGCAGTAGAATTCCATAATCCTGCATGCTTTATGGCTTATTTTGAAAACTCTACTTGTGACTAAGATAAACACCATGAAGAGTTAATTTTCTGTTCTTGTAAATACTTGTTGTTATTTTGGATTCTGATGTTTGAGATTTTCTTAGCTTAATCTCTAACAGTAAGTTTGCATAGTCATACATCTGAGGGACCATTTTGATTCTTTGGTCATAGTGTGTAAAGTGAATTAATAAGGTGATGCAAATACGTACATTAAAGAGAGATGGTAACTCATTGTATGAGCACTGAGGTAGTTGTATTTGACAACTTATGTGTGTTGTAAAGCCACATTAGTAGTTTTGCTCAAAAGCTGTTGCAGTTTTCAGTGTATTTTCCTTACGATATGAGAAGATCTGTCTGGGATGTAGCCCATGTTATGAAAGTGCAGATTTGTGTTTGCTCAGGAAAGCAGTGATCTAATTTCTTTTTTTTTCCTTTTTTTTCCCCCAAAACCATCAGAGGTGGCTGAGACAATTCAGGAAACAAAAAAATCTATAAATAGGAAATATAACAGTTATTTTGTAATGTGTAAAAATTTGTTTTACAAAACTAGGAACTGATAATACAGGCATACAAAACTGTGAGGAGTTCAGAATGGTGTGTTTAATCTTTGCAACTACATGTTTATATGTGCAAAATTTTTTTTACTAAATCCTGGATTTTTATTCAGCTTTATGCATGAAGTCTCTGAACAGCAACCAGCGTAAGACGCTTCCATTTGGTCCTTCAGAAGTGGCACTTTGCCATGACTGATTTGAATGCTCTGCAATACCTCCCACGTCCCGACACTGCCGAATCTTTTAGAATGGCATGTGGGGGCCCTATCTGCGATACTCAGGACTCTAGACCAGGGGTGCACAGTTTGGAAAAAGTCAGGAGAGTAGGACTCTTGCAGGTAATGTGCCACAGCAGATTAAATTGCACTCCATGATACTTCTTTTTTTCTGTGTCTTTGTCCATTGGGCTATAGCGTCCAGAGGGTCATCCACCAGATTTTTGTGTCTCCTTAACATTTCTGTGGGTTAATTTTGGTGGGTTTGGTAACCAAGCTAAGTCACGAGAGAATTAAGTGCATCTTAATGGGGGTATTTCATTGTTAGTAATTAAAAGTCTTAGTCATAATTTGGAAAACAGGAGCTAATGAAGAGCTGAATGGTGTAGTGTAAGGCAGTCTCTTCTGCAGACTCCCCTTTTCAGGCATTCTCAGCCTGATTTCTGTCTACCCAGTTAATACCACTGGCTGCGCTAGACTTACTTCTGATTTACACAAGGGTGAGTATATAAAAATCTTTGGGGCATTCCAGATGCATGTTCAACAAGTAATTACTGCCTTTTTTAGAGCAATGGACTAACACCTTAGGCTATGAGAGGTTGGAGCTTTGGATCCTCTGCCATTACAGTATCAAAATTTCTATTTTATTGCTGGCTTGTTTGCTTGAATTGAAGGGCTTATTCTAATGATGATTAACTTCCATGTGTTCACATAATCAGACACGTGTGAACTAACAAAATTCCAAGTGTGATATTACATTGCTGGAGGCAACAAAAGCTCGACATGACATGATGTAAAGACATGAATAGTGAAATTGGAATACAAAACAAAGAAAAACTCTTAATACTATTCTACTCCACTTTCAGACTTTTGATAAAGACACTGTCTGACTGTCTTGTATCAGACAATTTAATTCAAAGGCATTCATGAAACGAAGCTACAGGATTGGGCCCTAAAAGATTAAAATGAAAATATTTTAGGAATATTTCAGTTTTTTAAATCTTTGCAGTGTTCTTTGAACTGATTTGTTTCCAAGGGAACAACAATCTGCAAAGCTTTAAATCTCTTTAATATTAGCATATCACAGGTAAGGAGCCCACATTGCCTGGCAGTGTTCATCTTTTTTTTTTGTTGTTTGTTTGTTTGTTGGAAAAGTCTTACATTCATTTTTCATTTTTTCCTCATCCTTCACAGTTTCATGTAATTTAGTTTCCTTATGGTATTAAAGGAACTCTTGACAAAAATAGTACATGTCACACATTTCTAAACATTATTGATACAGCAATAGAAAATAAGAAATGTTTGAGGGTTTTATTTTGGAACAGAAGGTAAGTCACAGGCTGTGCCATGTTGAAATACCGTTTCCTTAGGTGCCATCCTGGCTGGAACAATTTTGTTACTGAAAAAACTAAACAGAACTGAATTAAAATTCAAATTAAAATAAACAGCATTAAAAAACTAAACATGAATTAAAAAACTAAACAGAATTCCCCCAGTCAGAGGGGGTAAAAACATGAGAAGAGAAGATTTGTGGGAATTTTGACTTTGCTGGCAAAGCAAATCCACATGGGAAAAAATCTCACTAAGAATTTAAAGCCCAGCTCTCCAAAGCTTTTTTGGGTGGTGTAAAAGTATCTAGGTATTGTGCTCTGCTAACCTGTAAAACACAGCCTGACCTCTGTGGGAACGCTACATAAATTCCTGTTGGCGGTACAGGGGATCTTTTTGTGGTAAATTAACAACCCAGGTACCATACTTGGGAATATTTTACTGGGAGTATGGAGAAGTAAACTCAGCAAGCTGCATGTGTAACATACACTGCAGTATTACCAACCCATCACCTCAGTGGGAATGGTTTGGAGATTTCGGTATAAACAATTATTGCAGAGTTTCTTGAATGAAACACAGGCATTTTTAATGAAGTCCTGAACACCCATTATTGAAAAATCATATACTTCATGAGACATGCTTTTTATCACAGACAAACTCACTGTAAAATCTAGATGATGGGCCTGAATTAAAATGAAAATTAACTTTTATTGTGTGCTTCTTCACACTGTATTTTACAGCGGTATTTGTTGAGCTAGACAATGGTAAATTAATAAGGGTTCATTAGGGTTTTACTTGTTGGATTTCAGTAACTCTTTGTGGTCTTACAGAAATATAACATTTAAATTTTTAGAGTTTCAGCAGAACAAGTTGGTTTTGGAGGCAGCTTCATTGACTTCAGTAGCACCGATCTCAGTAAAGTTTGGTTTGATTTACCAAATGTATTATTATTTTTTGAGCAAGTTAATAAGAAGTGCATGTTGAAAATGCTTTTGTAGTTAGAGGGGACAGAAGAACTCAAAATACAAATTTTAACTTGTCTGATCATTGGAAGGACTTGTCCTGGATTTGGTAGTTAATTAGACATTAACTGGAAATGCTACTTATTTAGATAGGTTAGTTACAGTTGTATGTTGGAAGGGAAAGTGTTTCTCTGTTGGCTGTTTTTATTAGTCTGAAATATTTAGCAATATCGGATAGGGAAAATTATGGATTTGTCATCCACAGTTCTTTCCTATTTCACTGAACTTTTGAGGACTATTTAGGAGTATGTTCATCAAGATTGCTAGATGTATGCTTAAGATCCTAGAAGAAAAAGGGCCAAGTTACAAGGTAATTTTGGCAATCCTTTAGCTTAAAGTGAGTGAAATAAGAAAGCTGTCATTATCAAATCAGTAATAACTCAGCTCCCTAATAATAAGAACAGATATTAGAAAGGGATACCAGTTTGTTACTGACTTCACAAGTTTTACTCTATTTTAGCTGTGCTGTAAAGAAAAAACCCCATTTTCCTAGTTAAAAAAAAAAAAAGCAGCCAATATATGTTAAAAATAAAATATTTTTTTTAGATCAAAAAAGAACAGCTGATTAAAGAAGGTGTATTAACCATACTGAAGTTTGGGGTGCATTAAGCAATTAAAATATACAGTTTTTGTTGTAGTGGCATTGTCATGTTCATAGTTCATAGGTGAGCCAAAATAAGCAAAAAATATTCCTTCCTTTCCTCAGTCTGTTACCAGAAAAAAAGCTCTTCTAAAAGTACTTCATTACTGATACAGAAAAGATAATAAGGCAGAGTAGCAAAGCAATTAGCTTATTGATAATATTTAAGCAGTGTTCTTTTTGCTGATTATATTATTTTGAAGTTTCCCACCTGTTGAACTCAATAGAAATCACTTCTTGAAATCACTGAAGTTTAGAAAAACTGCTTTCCCGTAAATTCATTACCAGGCAGTGGAGAGGATTGTGTATGTGTGATGGGGATGGGGAAGTTCATGCATGTAATTCTGTAAAACAAAATCAATAAAGCTGATGACAGATTAAGTTGCTAAATTTTGTAAAACTAGACTACTGTTTGGGTCATCAGCACAGCACTATTGGATTTTCTATGGTTTAATGCTGAAAAACAGGATTATTGATTTTAGGATTTTCAGCGTATCCCCTCCGGGAGTTCTTAAGCAGCCTTTATAATTCTTCACACTTAAGTTGACAACTACAGCGACATAACTGTGTCCTCGCCTTAGTAATCGTTTTCTAATCATATTGTAAAAGGCTGAAAATGGTTTATAAAATGATTATTCCAGACAAGCGGGGGAACAGGAGGGTTGTCAGGATGTCGCTTCTTTGTCTGGTGGTCATTGCTACCTGACTGCCATCTTCCCTTGGAATTAACTTACAGTCACAGATTAAGACCTTTGACTGTCATAAATCTGCTTCCCAATATGTTTGACTGGCAGGGGAGTTCACAAGCCGTCCCAATATAAATAGGATTTTAGCACATCAGGTGCTGCTCCGAAGTAAAACGGGCTGTTTTGCAGTCGACTTTGTTGGTGTATATTCATTGCTCCTCTCCCGATCCATGTGTATGCATGCCTGCATGTGTATGCATGTGTGTGTGTACGTAAAGTAGAAGCTGAGATAGGCTAACAAAATGAACTACTGTATGCAAGAGATATATGAAGTGCACCCAGCTGCTGGTAGCAATTGCTACATGCAGTCCACTGATTATTGCACATATATCGAAGATAATCAGGGTTACAGCAGTTGTGATGCTCAGGTCCTGCACAGTAACAACATATATATGGAACAGGCCTGGGCGGTGAATCAGCCTTATACCTGTAGTTACCCTGGAAACGTGTTTAAAAGCGAGTACTCTGACATGGACATGGCCCTGAATCAGTACAACCAACCTGAATTTTTCACAGAAGAAAAACCTACTTTTTCTCAAGTGCAGTCGCCATCGTACTCTCAGAAGAAAGGTAGGGGCATTTTATTTAAATAACAAAAAAAAAAAAAAAAAAAAAAAATCTCTGCTTTTGTTTTTGTTTTGCTTTAAACTTACAGTCGCATCAGTTGGCTCAGATGCATCTTTGAATGTGAAGGCTGCCTGTTCAAAATTGAAAGCAGCAGTAACATAGGTTGCTAGGTGATTGTAAGGTTTTCGGTGAGCGATGAGGATTTCCAAGCACTTTTTCTTAATCTGTAAGAGACATTTGCAAGTATATTGCATTTTTTTCTGCTTTCCTGGGCTATTAAGTTCCTTTGCTATTCACCATTGAGACCGATAAGAAAGTTTCTCTCCTGAAATGTCATCATTATATATTCTGCATCTTAAAGCTGTGTTTCTGGTTACATACAAACTGTGTAAGTCCGTGTTTTCAGTAAATGTGAACTCTATTTGCTCAGCAACTCGGGCAAAAGAATTTGAAAATAGGACTGTAAATATGTATGGGAAAATGATTGTGTTTGAGTTACTGTCTTCTAAGTGAAAACCACGAGTTTCTGATTATGCAGAGCAAAAAAGACTGAAAATTCAAGAATATATCTATGCAAGAAAGATGACTTTTCATCCAAAAGATTGCTCTAATCAATATGTTTGTGAGACAAGTGCAGTGTCTGCTCCCTAGGGGTTAAAACATTGCTGGTTTTTAGAATTTATTCTTTTGCTTTCAAGTAAGCAAAGGAGATTTTAAAAGAGCACAAAATACTGAGAAACAGTTAGAAATGTTTTCAGTGTTGTTTCCTTTGAACTCGTTAACCAGACTGATGCATACAAAGTATACATTCTCGGTGTTTCTTTAAAGTCACATTATTAAAGAAGAAAAAGAAACTGTATGTTATACCAAAATAATGTCCTTTTCTGATCAGACCACATATTCTGTATGCAGTTTCCCAAAATCTAGATTAATCCGATGTAACTAGTGAGATAAAGAAAACACCATTTACTACTTTTGAAGTATATTTGTAGTGAAAAGTAGACTGTTTATTTTTATTAACTACATGGAAAACTGATATTTTCCTTTGGACAGAAAATATTCATTAACCCTTGATGCAATAAATCTCTATGATTGATAGAAAAAATTAATTTTATACATTGAACAGCATCCTACTTCACAATAATTTTTTTTATATCCTTCTTGGAAGCTGTAACAATATGATCAAATTGTAGGCTAAATGTAGTTGTGGATAATGTACATTTTTGTTTTGTCCAGCATTTTAAATGCCTTTTAAGGCTGTCTATCTGTTTTGGGGCTTTAACTAATGAATTCATAGCCTTTGCAGACTTTTGCCATATCTTATTTTTGGTTAAAGAAAAAGTGTATCTCAGGATTAACTTAGAAAAATAAAGACTTGCTGTTGCAAAGTCACTGAAGGAATACATTTTTCATAATGTTAAAGGTTATAAATAATACTTGGTACACTTAGGTCAGAGCTTTAAGTTATTTCAGTACTCAGACACCCGACATCTGTGCCGTGTAAAGTTTTTGAACTTGTTTGTTTGAAAGAATACAGAGTTGTTTTTAAAAACGGCTTGTATGCCCTTATTTTCTAGTACCTCAGTCTCACTAAGAAATGGCGGTGAATTTCCATGGAAGCCGACTCTCAAGCAGGCTTTTAATTGATCATTCACAGAGACTGAGCAATGTGTTTTGGGATTCTTTAGAGCCTTATTACTGTGATAATCAATAAAAAGTGGCCTCCCTTCTGTCAAACCTTTGCAAATGTTGAGTTTGTTAGGCAGAAGAGATCTAAACTGCGTGGAACATGTGCATCTTCTCTTTTTTTTTATATTTCCATCTTTTAAGCAAGCTATCGTAAAACTAACAAATCTTTTAATCCTGTCCTAAGAACAGAAGGCTTTTCACAGGGCATGTGTGTCTGTATTGATCCACAATTGATTGGGGGAGTGAGTGAGTTTGTTAGAGAAGCCTTGGTAATAGCCCATTAAAACAAAATTAAGTCCCTAAACAGGTGTTCACGAGTAGTCTTGATTGTTGCAGTTGGTATTTTTGTTAGTCCCCTGAAATTTGTCATAATCTCAGTAATACGCTGTTCAAATCAGATTGTACTTTACAGTAGCACATGGACTTGTTTCCTATCAGAACTTTTGCTAGTTACTAAATAGTTAAAAGTCTTGTTTTCCCTCTGGGAAGAAAAAAAAAATCAACATTTTATATGTTGAAAAGCTTATAATTTGTGAAAGGGTATTTAATTACTTCCCTATTTTTATGTCACTTTGAAAGAATTCAGAAAATAACTTGAAAAACAACAACCAAAGACCCCAGCAATGTGTCACTAAGGGAAAAAAAAATAAGCATTTATAAAGCATAGCCAGTTATTCTAAATATCAGAAAGCTGCTTCACTTATTACAGTACATTAAAAACTATTATTTCCTGACTGTCTGTCAGAAATTCTGATGAAAGAATTAACTTCTAAAGAAAAGAATTGTAGTCCAGAAAATCTAGAGGTGGAGATGTGGGTTTAGCTTTGCATCTACTTGTTGCTCCATCACCTTTTGTGCTCTGCTGTTAAAAGGTGACAGCACAACATTTGTGCAAGAGCTTACTGTTTTATTAAGGAAGCCTTTTCGGACCTGATCCCTGCCCTAGGAAACAGGCAGGCAGATACATTTTGTTTTCTGCATAATACTGTGAAATCTGATAAGCAGAACAGGGCTCATCGTCGTGAAAACGAGGTGCTATTCTCCCTTTTGTCCCAGAGAGCTAAAACTGGAGTATTTTTCCCCTCATACAGTGCTGCCAGCCGTGGTGAGCTTGCAGCAGTGCCTGCTGGATGGGTGGTGCTCAGGGGGAGCCTGTGCCCCCCTGGCCCTGTGCAGAGGCTGAGCAGACAGGCAGAAATGTCCCTGGATCTCCTCACACTGCCTATGCTGTGAGGGGTACCCAGTGACAGGGAGGAGATAATGCAGCTGGAAAGGTACAAAAGAAATAGGAGTCCAGAAAATTTTGTCTCCTCACACTTGGTGTCTGCACAGTGTTTTGGACATTTGGACAACACGGGAGGAATGTCTGCAGAGCTAAAACTGGGATGAAAATTGGCTTTCACTTTGCTTTGCATGGTGTTTTCTTGGACAATGTTAATGAAAGATTACCACAGGTGTCTGTGAGGTTAGACTTTAAATTCAGATTCTGTAGGGCAGGGATTAGTAAGCAGAGGCTGACCCCCAAAACAAGGGTTTGTAGGGGGAAATTCTTGAGTTTAGGCTGTAGCAGAGCCGGCGTCTCATCCCTGCATCTCATCTTGCTTCCCAGATACCAGTGAGAAACCAATGAGGTTAAGAGCCATTTTGAAGGGCTCTTGGTATGGTGGGAGAATGGGGCTTTGAAAGTTGTTATTATTGTTGTTATTTTTATAATTGTATTTGCCATAATTATTTCTCTTTATATTTTCTCAGGCAATTAACGTGCAACTGAGAATACAGTGTGTGAGCGCTAGAGTATGCAACTGAATTAGCCCAAACTGAGTTCTCAGCAGTGTGAGAACATTAGGTTACTTTCTAAATAGCTGAGAAAAAGTAACATGAAGCTTATGCCAAAACATCATCTCATCAATGCAGGGAGTGTGTGTGGATATAATCAATTTACAGAAGCACTGAGAATTTGTCATCCTGGCCTTTGCAGCAGAGCAGCTCCCAGTATGTTAACGATTATTCAAGGCTTAAAAATATTAATTTTGCTCTTGACCACCCATCTAAGGAAATAGCACTAAGAAAAATTGCATAATCCATTGCATAAATCATTATGCATTTGGAGTTCTGTTTCTTTCATAACAAAAGTCAGTGGAAATAATGTGTTTTCATCTCCTTTACTGTAACCTTTCCACAACTAGATGAAGGATGAGAAAGTGAAGTAAGTTATACTTCGCTTTGTTCAGTGAGGCTTAGATTTTTAAACAAATAACTTTCTTGCAGTACTAAGATATTATCTCTAAAAACATTTAAATAATTTGAGGGGTGGGGAAATTGCATGATCTGACCCTTAAAGTGATGTAGTTTGTACCTGTAGTTGCTAATGGTTTCAGGTACAGTACCGATCACAGAAGTTTAAGTGACAACACAGTTCAGGCTAAACTGTTTTCAGCACATTCTCTGCAAAAAGCACTGTTGTTGATAAGGTTTCTGACTCAGCCTAAGGAACAGAGCTAATGCACTGAAAAGTCATTGAGAGACAAGAGACTGTAAAAATGTTTCAGATTTGATCTTTGCAGAATCTTTTGCCGAATTTTAGTAATTTCATAAATCAAAGAATGTCAACAAAGATCAAAACTGAGGACATGCAAGCCAATTAACTAACAAGAAAAGTGTGAATCTGCTCAGCAACATTCTCGGTGCTTCCAAGCTCGAAGGAGAAATAGGCCATTTTTCTCAGTGGGAGTAATTTAAAGAAAGTGGGAAAGAAGGATCAGTGTATCTGCCCAGCCTTTCAGATCAATGTTGATAATAGCACAAATAAGAACCGAGTGTGCTTTTTCTCTGTCAGCTCTATGCTTTCACCAAGACTCCATTTAATCTTTTTCTGCACAAGTATGTCAAGGATGATGTATGGCTGGTCCTTGTAATTTTTTGTAATTTGTAAAGAGTTCAAGGTGACTATGAAAGCAGTAGAATAGCAGTACAAATTTACATTTCAGTTTTAATACAGTTGAGGATTCTCAAGGTAGTAATTAATTTCATCTTTTTCATTTTCATACTGCAGTGTCTAGTAAGTGAATACCAGCTTACTGGTAAGTCCTAGCTCCTCATTTTAGTGAGTGGTCTCTAAGTCATGCAAACCATACCAGATGGGGAAAGAAAGATTTCAGGGAATATATTTAATACATGTCTCTGCCAGTGTACAGGGAAAATTAAAATACTGAATAATGGTCTTGAAATGTAACTGTCCTTCTGCAATAGCAAAAAATGGCATTTTCTGCCTGCAAGCTATAAATCTATGGTGGATTAGGAACAAGATAATAACGAACATCTGGAAGACAGGCATAATTTGTTTGCATCGGTGTTACTCATATCTCTGTTTGGTAGTCAAATACCATTTGGTTCTACAATTTTTTAAAGGTGTGGATTGATTCCCTAGGTGAATATCACATTATCTGTACAGACCTCTGGAGATATAAAGTATGTGCAATGATACTTTAACAAAACTGAAATAGGTCTTTACTTTTCTCAAAACATGCTTTTTGTTGTTGTTGTTAATGTGTACCGGGTACAGAGGAAAAAGAAACACTATAATTTTTCAGAGTTTGTTATAATTGAAATAGAGGAATAGCCACTGAATGTCTCATTTGTGTCTCTCCAGCGCGTTACACTGTGCAGGGTCATATATGGTGCTTTAAGGCATCATTCCTGCAAATGGTAATTCAAGAGTGCGTGCATACAGTATTAATGGAGGAGCACCTCAGATGACTGCATAGGTTAGCAGATCTCCTTCTGTCCTTATGGCTGCTTGGGGCAGACTCATTGTGCATCTTCCTGTTGAGGGGAGTTGTTTCCTGCTGTGCCTCTACAAAGCTACAGTTGTGATTTAAATCGCTCTCAAGATTGGCTATAATGGATTATATAACGTATTCTTCTAGAGAGAGGCAACTGCTCCTGCGGTGTGCTTAGCCTTGCCAAGACAGTAAGATTAGGCAGACTGCCAGGTGGGAGTCTGGGGACCATAGGTGTTACTTTAGGCTACAGGGGAAACACCAGACATGACAGATCGAGGTCATTCACTATTATTCTCCACTCAAAAGAAAGATCCAAGGTGGGTATTGAGATAAACAATGCCAAGTCATACTTGACAGATAATTAACTTGGAGGATCATACAGGATGCAACAACTGACAGTCCACGAGGATTCTGAATACAGCAGACAGACTTGAAACAACAAGGAACAATGTTGGTTGTTTTTGTACAAGTCAGTGAGGTTGGTGTTGTTCTTGAACACTTCCTCTTAGCTATTTACTTTAAAGGTTTTGACCAAGAAATAAAAGATAAATTATGACCACCTGGAATAAGAACCTACCCGATGTTCCCATGAGATTTATCAGACGTTCTTCTTTAGTAAGAGAGCACCAGGGTTACTCTGTCCAAGCAGCATCTGCTTTTCCACACAGGCATTTTTATATTTGCTTCAGTGTTATTGCACACACATGAAGCAGAAGTACTTGTTGATATGAGGGACAAGTTACTAATAGTGGTGCGAAGAAGGAGACAAGTCTGTTGCTCTTCCACTTCCTCAGAACATCTAACAGACAACTCTGCTGCCATCCATGGCTTCCTCAAGAATTTCCACTGCACTATTCATTTCTTCCATGCTGGTGCCATGTTTAGAAAAACTGTTGAATTTCTTCCTGCTAATGCTGTTTCTAACTCTGAGAAGCAGAAAAAATGTACTGAGTCTGTTTATCTGCACGTCTTTCAAATTAAATTGTATTGAATTTATACAGAGGTCATACAGGATATTTGCAACCACTAGAAATTACTTAGAATGTGTATTAGTGTTTGTAAGAACTGGATGTAAATCCACTTAATGTTTTTGCAGTCTGTCTGAATTATGTCTTTTAAAAATACTACTGAAGGTCCAGTCTTCCCAGTCTAGCTGTTTCTGACCTCATTAGCTGTTGGAAGAAGTGTTAAAAATATAGAAAACTATATAATAGAAATAATAGAAAGTAATAGAAAGAAAAGATATGTGTATTGCACACTTTTGTTGTCAGTGATTTCTTGGAATAAGATTTTTCTATTCACGTTTCCTGTCAAATCACTAGAAGAGTTCCAGGTATGTACTTCCTGTGTGACATGGATTCAATCTGCCGAAGTACTGAACATAATATTTAGGTAGCTTAAGTAGGTGGCACTTAATGCTTCTGGATGCAAGAAAATTGGCAATGTGGTTGCATGTAAGGATGCCATTTTTAATTTCTGACTGGGAGTGCCCCAGGAGGTTGTGTGTTGTGCCAGATTGGAAAATTTTTTTTTATATTGGATAAAGTCACAAAACTCCAGGAAGGAGATGGACAGCAGTGGTCGCATGCATGACCTACTGTATATATTTAAGGAAATGGTTTAGACAAGTGATCTCCTGCTCCTCCAGTAGACCAATGCCATTACATGAGCAGCACTAACCAGCTTGTATAATTAATGAAATATCAAGGCATTTAATTCAGAAGCAATTCTTGAGGAAGCTAACCAGGGATACCAAATTTTTGAGGATGTAGTTTATGCTACACAAAGAGTGTGTTTCATGAATAGCAGTAACCAGCAATAACAAGAAGCCATTGATCTTCATGATAAATTTAGGGGGAAGTTCTGCATCCCTTTGCTGCATCTTTGTCATCTGTCCACTTCGTCAGCTCAGTGTTGTGTATATGTTGCATGTGCAGAGGCAGGTGTGAGCAGAGTGGGGGCAGGATGGAGATAATAGCCTCTGCTAATCCCCCACTGGCATAGTGTCTCTTAGGAGTCAGTGATGTAATTAGAGCTGAAACCCTGCTGTCTCTCATCTCTCAATGTCACGTGGCCACCAGTCTATCCAAGCATAACTTGATTCATCATGGAGAAATATAGCCTGAATATAAATCTGGTCTTCTGCTGTCTTGTAGACTTGCTTGATACAACATTAAGATCTCAGCTCATTTCCCCACTCCCCTGTCAGATGTCAGTAGGAATATTGGCAGACCTGAGATGTCTGCATCCAGGAATGGCTTCCTAGTACTACTGCTTCCTTGTTTTAGAGAAGAGGGATATGTGTTCCTCTGTAATTTGAGGTTCTCATAATTATATTCAAGCTAGGCCATACCAATACTTTTTGCCTTCTTTACTTTCTCCTGATTTACTGACCAGCCTCCATAAAGTTTAAGCATTTTAAGCTCAGTTAACTTGAAGTGTTTTGTCTAATTTGGGCTTTCCTTTCTGGAGAACCTCTGGAAGCATAGCCTTAGGAAGGTACTTGAATCTAAACTGTCTGTTACTGAGCTGACCCTCTGGCATGTTAGCTGCAGGCAAATGATGGCCACCTCTCTTGCAGCATCCTGCAACAGCCTTCTGCTGCCCTGAGTCTTGCTGCTGGTTGCCTTCAAGTGACTGGTGTCACGAGTCCCCAGGCTGTACCAACCCATACTGCTGTGAGGGCTGCATAAAGACAGCAAGCTTCATGTCTGCCCTTATGCTACAGGATGGATTCAGCAAGCCAGTGATGAGGGATAGTGTTACAGGCAGCTGCATCCAAAGGGCACTCCTTCATTGCACTCAAAATTTCACTCAGACAGCTGGCAGTTGATACAAAACTGGGAAGAGCGACTGAAACACCAGCTGGGTGTGCTGCCATTTAGAGCAACCTAGGCAGGATAGAAAAATGGGGTGAGAGAAATCTCTTGAAGTTCATCAAAGGGAAAGGCCAAATTCTGCGCGAGGGAAGGAATAATAAACGCAGCAGTGCAGGCCCAACTGGTAGGAAACTGCTTTGCACTGAAGTACTTGGGGGTTCCTGGTGGGCAGCAGGTTGCATATAGGCAATCAGTGTCCTTGAAGCAAGGGAAGGTAAATGGTATCTGGTCTGCTTTAGGAAAGTCATCACCAGCAGCTTGAGGGATGTGATCCTTCCATTCTGTCCAGCTCTAGTGAAACACATTTACAGTGTTGGGCCCAGTTCTGGGCTTCCCCAATAGAAGAAAGACAGACATCCTGGAGTAAGCCCAGCAAAGGGCCGCAGAGATGATGAGCTGGGGCATCTCTTCTATGAGGAGTAACTGAGAAAGTTGGAACTCTTCAGCAGAGAAGGCTCAAGGGATCATATCAGTGCGCGTGAATACCCGATTCCCCATAGGGTAGAAGACAGGGCCAGACTCCTCTCAGTTCTCAGTAACAGAGCAAGATGCAATGAGCACAAATAGAAGTACAGGGAATTCCTTCTAAGAATAATAAAACAGTATTTTCTTTTCACTGTGAGGGTGACAGAGCAGAGCACTTGCACAGATTGCCCAGAGAAGTTGTGGAGTCTCCATCTCTGGAGATACTCAAAAGTTGTCTAGATGTGGGCCTGGACAAAGTGGCTCTAGGTGCCCCTGTGTCGAGCAGGGGAGTTGGAACAGTTGACCTCCAGAAGTGACTTCCAACCTCAGCCATTGTGGGATTCTGTGAAATGTTTACTACGTTCCACTAATCTTATACAGTTACACATATAGGTGCACTTTCCTCTCTCCCCTCAAAGGGAATCTGAGATCTCTATGTTACATCTTCACAGTGAGATTTTTCAGAAGGTAAAGTTACAAACTGTAACTCCATTAGTTATGAGTCATGGAAACATTGATTTTGAAAGGTTTGTATTTTACCCTGTTTAAAAATTGTCTGTGGTTACGATTACTTTTTGCTTGCCCATCAGAATTGTTTTGGTTTTTTGCTCAAATCGAAAATATGTTTCTGTTTTCAAAACAAATGTCATTGTGGGAAAAGACCAAGCATTGCCAATTTTTTTTTCACAGCAGGAATATTTTCATTGTCTGGATCTGGTAAACCACTTCAGAAGAGAAAATTTCATTCTAACACATACATATAAACACACACACGCACACACACACGCACACACATATTTGAATGTTCACATATTTTACTTTAAATTCAGGCTGTGTTAAGTATTCCTGTGGAACACGTCCAGGTCAGGCATGATCAATACAGCTTGGGTTATATGTTGCTAGTACCTCTGCTTTGAAACAAACCATCTGTCAGTAAATATTTCTTACTACCAAGTCCCCCAGTCACACTGAAACCTGGGGTCTCATCTGCAGTGTACAAGTGTACAAGTATATTGAAGTTTTTTCTGATATATAGAACAGAAATATATTGTATGCCTTCATTGCTATTTTAGTATTTCACATCGAATCTTTTGAAGCAATGAATATTTTCTGATGTAGTATTCTACTCAGGAGAGAGAAATCATGCTCCAACTTTTCCCTCTTGACTAGTAGACACTGAATCAGTCTGAAGAATAGAAAATCCTATGGACCATGTTTAATCAAGCCTGTAACATATTTTATTCAGGTAATTAAGTGAGTTCAGAAGTATGGCACTGGTAGAAAAGATCTGCGGCGGAGTTTAATGCAGTCTTTTTATATCAAATGTATCATATAATTTTGTGTGGAGTTTACATGCCACATCCTTTTTTTCTTTGCAGGGTATATACCCAGCTACTTAGACAAGGATGAGCTATGTGTAGTATGCGGGGACAAAGCCACCGGATATCATTATCGCTGCATCACCTGCGAAGGTTGCAAGGTAAATGGCACGGTGGGAAAGTGAGAATCAGAAATAGCTCTCCAGCTCCTCCATTATACAGACTTCCTGAACTGTGCTGTCAAATCAAATAAAGACAGATTAGAAGCTAATAAGAACATCCAGTACTGATGATAAGCTGTATCTGGCCATGCTGCTGCTCTTCATATGCATGAGGAATGTAGTTGGTTTTTGCTGTGTTTGCTTCTGAAAAGAAAACAAGAAATTTAGATTGTTGTTGTTGTTGTTATTTAACAGTTAGCTTTTGAATTTCCATTTTTTAATGTTTCTTTAGCCATGTTCTCAGCCAGAGTACATCAGCATGTTCCCAGTTAGTCCACTGAAGCTGTTTATGCAATAGCTGAGGTTCTGCTTATGGCTATGAAGAGTCTGTAGTGATTAGCAATGTTCCAGTGCCTCTCACCATCCCTGTGAAGAAGCAGAAATCAAAATCCTTTCCACATGCTCATACTACAGTAACATCCATCAATTTGGGAAGCATTGGCACCCAATTAAAATAGTTTCCAAAAGATTTTGACTTCTTTAACTTAAGCATATTGAAATGTGCTTTCAGCCCTAAAATGCATCTCCAAGACTACATAAAAAATTAAATTTTAAAGAGAGATTGCTTTGGGCAAGTAAATTAAAAAAATTGAGTAACAGAATCAGGCACATCTTACGTGATTTCACTGCCATGAATTTGCCTGAATAGCTTGAGATGCTGTAAGAAAGCTATTATTTCCTGCAGAAAATAAAAAAGATATATTGTTTTTCTAAACAAATGGGACCACACATGTCTTGGACTAGTGTCATGAGACTAAGCCACGAAAGTCTCATTCTGTTCATCCACAAAGTCTGGAACATTTGGATCTGAGAATTTTGGGTTTGGTTTGGCTTTAGAGCTCCTCATCACAGTAACTCTTGTGTTGAAGTAGTTCCTTTGGTTGTACATCATTGCCCTAAGTTACATTTATGAAATGCAGAGAGACCTAAATATCTTATGTATAGCAGATTCATGGTAATATTCATAATGGTTTTATACATATACTTGTACATACAATGTATGGAAAAAGTACTTTTATCTTTAAAAAGAGCTGTGGAGCTGCACAAGGGATTCTTACACATTTGCATCCTGAATACCAGATGATAACAGTACATAACATGTATGGATGCAACTTAATTCAGCTATAATGGGATGTAAGCAGCACTGTGGCCTTATGAAGTATACTTAGCTCCCAGCTGAACAGCTGTATCTCTTGCCAGCTTTCCTGCTAAGGTTTTTGTTATTTCAACTCAAGTAGTTCTTTTTATGCCTACCAGCTATTTTGGGGACATAGCATACAAATCTGCTTTTATCTTCACATACAGTTCTTCTGTCTGATGTACAATTTAAAATAATGCTTATGTGCACAAGGAAATGAGGTAAGAATTTGCAAAAGTAATTAATTTCTTGGAGGAGCTGCATACACATTTCAAGTTGTATGATATGTCAACAAAGTTATGTTTTATCAATACACAATATATATAATCAATTTTCAATTAATTTGATGTTTACTAGTGGCTTCCACTCAAAGTCACTTTAATTTTGTAGCAAGCATAGTCAGGGCTGACAGCCAAAGATTTGCTTTGGCAAGTGCTTTCATGAGCAAAGCATCTTCACACCTGATTTCTGAAGAGTAAATTGTGAGGAACTTAAACACAAATAAATGAACAGTGAGTTTTGACATCACTGAAATGTTTTTCCAGACTTTACCCATTGCACCTACTACTATATAGGTGTGTAGTACAGGAGTTTAGGAAGAGTTACTGCCTACAGTACTATGTGCTTTCTTTTATTAATGAGAGTTACACTTCTGTGGTGAAGTGTTTGGACAGATATAGAGAGCAGCTTCCTTAACATGTTCATCTAGAGATGAACGAAGAAGGTTCTTTGCAAAATTTTTCTGAGAAATGCAAAGAAATGAGAAGGTGAAGTGGGCTGTCCCAACAGAGATGATGGAGACCCTTGGAATCACAAAGTTACATTAAATCCCCTGCAAGGTTTGGGAAACAGAAGCTCACTCACTGAGATTCATTAGAGATTTTTCCATCTCTTCCGTAACTACTGATAACCCTGTGACCCTGGTTGATGCCTGGTCCACAGGCATCTTGAGTCTTCCGGAAGGGGAGGAGCAGACCCTGTCTCTAGGAATTCATCACAGGGTTGAGAACAGAACCAAAACTGGGTGTTCAGTAGATCAGAGTTTGAGACTTATTCCAATCCCCACATAAGGATATCTTGCCTGTGATTTCCTGGATTTTATCTCAACACAACTGGTCCCAGTCTTGCAAAGGTTCATGCACAAGCTTTATGCCACTCAGTTTAATTAACATTTCAGGTCTTAATGTAATTAAGGAAGAAAGAGTTGTACTCTCTGTTCAAGCTGAACCTCGTAAGATAAAACTCTAATGAGCACAAGGCTCTTCACTGTCTTCACAGGAGTTAGGAGTACAAGCTGAAATACAGACTTATCTGTACATGTTAATTCAACATTCTGTGTTAAAAGAAATTGCACGCTGCTGTAAGATTTTACTGGGTGTTATTTAACATAATTTAAAAACAGACCTTTCACCTACTGAAGTGAAGAAACTATTCATTAGACAAAATCCCAGCTGAAGAGACTATTCACAAGGTAAAAACTCACTTGAATTTTGCCATTGTTTTGACTGAAACCAAAGCCATTCTGAGCAGCCTCAGTCAAACAGGACAGGGTGTCAGTGTGTTCTCTGTGTCAAGGTAATCCCGAGCTGCATTGCTGAATGTAGACAGTCTCAAATAATGGTGAAACTTGAAATTAAAGCAAAGTCGAAATTTGCTGCTTTTCAACCTATCTTGTTCATATCTTGCAGTCTTGGGGAGTTTATCCAGCCCTTGCAAAAGTCAGTGAGAAAAGTCATGTTGAAATTAATACCAGGATTTTGTCCATAACTTTCAGAGATAAAATTTATCTGATTTTGTTACCTGCAGTGAGGTTTGGTGGGGTGTTTAAATGAGTGAATTCAGTGAGATTGCATTAGTTCATATGGTCTTAGGATCTGTTTAAATTTGCAATATAGATCTGTATTATGATAAGATAGATTAGATAGAGAGATAGAGAGATAGATGGATAGATAGATGAATCTTTGGTGGTGATGGGGCTTTTGAAATTCTGTGGTAAATACAAATTAAACCTACTTCTCAGAAATACAAATAGTTTATAAGTTAGGGATATTTTGAGTTTAGAAACAAACACAAAGATTATGTGTACTGTATTTGCAAAATCTTTGTCTTGCCCAGATTTGTTTGATTCGTTGGTTGGTTATTTGACTTTTATGGAAAGAAATGAGTGGAACTGTTTTTCCTCAATCCTTCAATAGCACAAATACACCACCATTCTTTCTATTTGCAGAAGCTGCTTTTTAATTAAAACTATGTGTTTGCCTTTTAATATCCTTCAAAATGATTACAGAGTTTGAAAAGGGGCTCAAAATAAAATACTTCATATACAAAAAAAATTAACACAGTAAAACATGAGACTACAAGAAGACATCTACACAGTGTTTGTGCCTCAAGACAGCATTACTTGCACCTTTACTTATCTAAGATGTCTAGATGTTTTTAATTGTTAAGGAAAATCAAGAGAAATGCCATACACTATAAAACTGACTTGAGAGCTTTGAGAGTTTCACAAATGAAGAGTGTTATCTTGCATAATTAGGTACATGCCTAACAAACCAAACAGCTCCCAATTTTTAAAAATTGCTCAGTGCTAATACTTTCCAATGTGTTTATTTCTTGCACCTAGGGTTTTTTTAGAAGAACCATTCAGAAGAACCTCCATCCAACCTATTCCTGTAAATATGAAGGAAAATGTGTGATAGACAAAGTAACAAGAAATCAGTGCCAGGAATGTCGCTTCAAAAAATGTATCTTTGTTGGCATGGCAACAGATTGTAAGTATATTTTCCTGGTTTTCTTTATTTTATTTTTTTTCAGTGTCTATGTTTGCTTAAAGTATGTTGATTGATGAAGCTTGTTAAAGTAAAGTAGAACTGCCAGCCCTTTTCTGGTTTTAATAACTTGTACCAGGGAATTGCACTCATTGCATTAAGCCACTTTCACAGGGCTGTAATTTTTTGTTTATCCTTCATCAGGCTGCACCTTCTCCTGGCCTTACCAAGCTGAGTAACAGTAGGAATGTTCACTCTTTATAGGAGAGGAGGGAGAAATGCATCTGGATGGACACTTTGCTTGAGATAAAAACATCTTGTTTAGAAAATTCTGGAGGATGTGAAATTGAATGTCATTGTATGAGTCATCCTGCAGTTGTTTGTTTTATTTTTAGCCCTGAAGAAGTTATCTGCTGCAAAGATTTCGACTCTCATTCTAAAGAACTAGAAAATATGGCTGTAAGATTAACCCTTAGGGGTCCTCTTTTCCTGCTGTTGCACAGGGACTTACACCAATAACTTCAATTACTACAAATGGGAGGAAGTCACATAAAACCCCGAGAAGTTATATCAATCCCCTTGTGCCTTCATGATTGTTGCCAGTATAATCCTTTGCAGAAGAACTGACAGGAAAACAGGCCCAGTAAACAATAGAAAAGTAGTTTAACTTAGTATTTTCATTGTTAATGTAGTGTATAACAGTGCCCTCTGTCTAGAGGAAAATAGAATAAAGGAGACAATTTCATTGTGGTCAGGTAGACCTTCAGGAGAGGGTCTGGATACCAGTGAAATGGTGAGCAGAGCAGCCCTGGGGCCTGTGTATCTGGAGTCACTGGAAATAATGGGGCTCTACAGGAACAACACTTGTGGGGATTAGGGAAAGAGCCAAAGGCATGTTGATCTGATTGTGTCGTGTTTCAGACAGATGAGCCTTCTGTGAATAAGTGCTCCCACTTTCTTCAATCCATGTTATCTTCTGCTGACATCCAAGAACACGTTCTGTACTTCAGAGCACTGAATGTGAGCATGCTGATACGACTTTAAAGAAAACAGAAGTGCATCTTTCCCAATATGGATTACTCCAAATCCATTATAGGAGCACTTGGACACCTCACAAAGCTTTTGCATATTAGTTTTATTGGTGGAATAACCCCTTGAGGGCAATGGCAATATACAAAGCATTACCAGGAGGATAAGTCACTCTGCTATCCAGGCTTCTGAGAAGATGAAGTTAGAAGGGAGAAGTAAGAGAACTGTCTCAGCTGTGGGTCTTGCCCAGAGTACTTCCTTACTGGTTGGCTAAGGTGTTTGTAAGCAACTGGTACCTCAGGCACAGAAAAGACCTGAAAAAAGTTCTGACAGTCTTAAGAGCTTCCTGCCATTTTTGTATGTTTTTTTTCCCTGCTAGTGGTGTTGGATGACAGCAAGAGGTTGGCAAAGAGGAAGCTGATAGAAGAAAATCGAGAGAAGAGACGTCGGGAAGAGCTGCAGAAAACCATTGGGCACAAACCAGAGCCAACAGATGAGGAATGGGAGCTCATCAAAATTGTTACTGAAGCACATGTGGCCACCAATGCACAAGGAAGCCACTGGAAGCAGAAAAGGAAATTTCTGGTAAGGGTTTGTAACCTTCTTAGAACCAGGTTCTGTTCTTTCTTCTGCAGTGCCTTCCCAGCATTGCAACCCCAAAGAGATTTTCTTGCCAGTGTACTGATGTTTGTGGAAAAGGGATGATTTTGCATAGTTATTACTTCATTCTTCGTGCCTGAACGTCAGTGTTTGATCAGACCATATATTTCAAAAGCTGAACAGTGTGTTGCTATCTTAAGGCTTACTCAGCTGTATACTTTTATTGTGCTATGATAAGAAAAAGTAGAAAAATTGTTCTACTCCCAATTGAGAACAGAAGCAGTCTATAATGCATACTGTATTTTTAAAATATATTCTGTCTAGGGATAGTTGTTGTCTTTATTAGGGGCTATCATAAAACATATTAGAAGTGTTAAAACAATATAAAGTTCTAGATGAAAGGTGGTATTTTTTGTTAATAATTCAGGAGTTTTGCCTCTTTTGGTTAATGGTGGATACATTAATGAAAATAAATTAGGCAAAGAAAATTAATTTCAGTGAGAACAAGATGATACATACACTATACCACTGGGATTGCAGCCTACAAAACAACTTAGATTTTCATCCTATAACTAAGGGTCAGAAAATAAATGGTGATTTGTGATGCTCAACCTTAAAAAAGGATTTATTCAATTTTTTTAAATCGATTTTTAAGGGAAATAAGTGCAAAATGCAAAATGCTTGTATAGCACAGAAGAGGGATTAGAGTCTGCATTTCAGAGTGCATTTCAGGGGTCTTTAACGGTCAGTGTATACCAAATCAGATAGAGCACACTCATCATTTTGCAAGCCTGGGCTCCTACTATGTAATTCACCATGGGAATTTCAACTAACTGTTGAATTGGTAGGAGAAATTACGTATTCAGAGCAGCTGATCTCTTTTATAATTTTGTTTTTATAATTTTTTTTTAATTCCAGTTACACCATCTAAAGTTCTATATGAATGGCTCGTGTTCTTAGTACTCTACAGACAGGAAGCAGGAGAGCACTTTCCAGGGGTGTTGCAGAGCAAGGTGTGAGCAGATCAAGGTGTGAGCAGATCAAGAAGCACCTGCAGTAGTACTTTTGGTTGCTTAGACAAGAGTACTGTTCTTCAGGTATCAGCTGGTTTGGGATAAAACCTAGGGAGCTCAAGGTTGGGGCTGGGAATGAGCTGTTGAAGAGCAGGAGAAGCTGACAATCTGCCCCAGGAGCTATGGATTTGTCCTTATGTGGCTGAGGCTGGTTCTTTGACAACAGGGACTTCACTGGGGTCTGCACCTCTTCTCCTGTTGAGTTAGATGGAAAGGGCTCTCTTTCAGTGTGTTTGCTTTAGTTACCTCTCCTGACTTGCTTTACCTTTCCCAAGAAAATGCTGTGCTCTTTCTTTTTCTCCATAACAATGGTTCACATGGATTTAAGCATTTGATCTTTTTGCTTGGAAGTAATGAAGGTTGTTTATCATGACCACACAGACAATGTGGTTTAGTTACCCAAGATTCAGGCAAGGAGAGAGCCTAAAAATGAGTTTATTTGAATTTTTTAGTAGAAACAATCAGATAATTGAGCCCAGTCTTCTTCATTGTTCCTTTTAAATTGGTGCTTGCTTTATTAACACATTGCTGAGTTTTTTCTTGTAAGAAGTTAATTTTGGATTCAGATTGGTTACAGAGCTCTGGAAGGATCTTTTATGATGTGTGTCTTTAAAAATGTGGTTGAACACAAGTTTTTATTACAGACGCTACTTTGAGCACCTTCCCTGTTTAAGTGTCTTATATAAATGTCATGGGGCCCATCAGTCTTACAGGTCTACTTCTTTGGATTCTATCTAGTTTTTGACCTTAATGTGAACAGAATGAAACCTCTGCATGTTGTTTGGTAGGTGTTTTGTAATTGCAAAGCCACACTTAACAAACAAAACAGCTTTGATGTGCCTGTTTTTAAAATACATGGTAACATTCACCAGCTGCATAAAAACCGGGTGAACAAGTTCAAGTGCAGTTGGAATAAAAAAACACTCATTACAGATTCTTCTTGAAACTATTTAATTGTAAATGCCTATTGAAATCCTCAAAATGTGATTTGTTTCTGATTCGGAGAAGCCTTGAGCTGAAATCATGCAACAGGCGATTTTCAATGAAAATTTTACCCAGATGAGTTCAAATTCTATTTACATTATCCAGGGCACCTTTAAGTTAGCCTGTTCTTGCACATAAGTTGTTTTAGCCTTTTGGAAACTGGCCTTAGCAATTTCCTGGGGGCACCCTGTGGTACCTGGCAGTCTGTTCTGGAGAGACCTCCCAAGTTTTGAGTAGGTGAAAGAGCCTAATTCTGCAAAGCTTGCAGCATCTTTTAGGGGTAACATGTCTCCTCAAATCTCTTTGCTTTTAGAGAAACTTTAGAGCTTTCAGCTCCTGTAAGGAAAAACGTGCCTATTTAAAAACGTTTTTAAGCAAAAGATGCATGTGCTGTACCCGTAAAATACATAGATACAGACACAAGGAAGAAACTGTGCACAACAGTCCAGCTGTCCACAAAGAATGGGTAGGAGCATACCAGTCACCCATTTCTGTCTGCAGTCACCTCCTTCACAAATGCCTTACAAATAAATTCACATTTTGTGACATAAATGCACTTTAGTTATAAAGCAAAAAGTGTTGCTTTTTATTTTAGTGTATCTTCCATCACCAAGCAGGACTTTTTAGAGTATAAAATAGTTGCTCTAAGACAGACTGCTCCTTTAAATATCTTTGTTTATATCCTTAGCCAGAAGATATTGGGCAGGCACCAATAGTTAATGCTCCAGAAGGTGGGAAAGTGGATTTAGAAGCCTTCAGCCAGTTTACAAAAATTATCACACCAGCGATTACAAGAGTGGTGGATTTTGCCAAAAAGTTGCCTATGTTTTGTGAGGTAAGAAGACTTTCTTGCACTCCTCGTTTATATGCCTGTTGTTAAAAACTGCTCAAAGTACTCTGGCAAGGAACTTAAAAAATTCAATGTGTCTAAAATGAAAAAATTAAAGGCACTCAAAATTGATGGGACTAGAATCATCTGGATTTTCATGACTTTTCTTTTTCCTGTGAATACTGAAATCCCGAGTTTGTTAATCTGGAAGTCATTGTGGTTCATTAGGGACTCAGATATGTCTTTAGAGGTGGCCTTGAACAAAGTAAATGAACAAAAAGATACTGTCTAGAAGCATGGCTGATATGTTTAATAAAATCTTCTGGCAAATGGTTCCCTGTGTATCTTCTGGTTCCTTGGCAGGTACATTATTGTTGAGCTGGGTCTGCGCAGTAAAAAATTCTTCAAATTCAGGAAAGCAGCCCTGTCCAGGAGTGGAACTTGCCTCATTGGGTTCCCTAGGCTTGTTTTTCCTGAATGGGGAGGTTGTACATAAAAGAGTCTGTGAAAATAATGGATTATCATTCCAGGTAAACACTCACATGTAAATATACAGTAAATAGGCTCAAAGGCTTGTTTGCACATTAGGGATACAGAGGCCTTAGGCTGATCTCATTTGTACCGAGGTATTGTTTTTATTGAAGGACCAGGTGCAATGACTGATTTTTTTTTTCTCCAATTTATTAAATGGTATCAGAACTGCAGCCTGAAATAGTATTTCAGTCTTAATAATCTAAATAATTTTTACAGAATGGTTTGGGTTGGAAGGGACCTTAAAGATCATCTGATTCCGACTCCCCTGCCATTGGCAGGGACACCTTCCATCGCTCCCTTTGAGGTCAACACCCTACCAGGAAGGAAGGGTTTTACTCTACTGTGGCTGGCAGCTTTTCTTTAAACTCAGTCAGGGAGAGCTATATATGTCCTCTGACAAGTACAGAACAAGAAGAGGTAAATATCAATAGTTGTCATAGTGTAAATATCTCACCCTGGCCAGCCTCTGCATTGGCGCCATCAGTCAAGGAAGCATGAAATAGTAGCCAAGCATGAAGATTTTAAAATATGAGGAATGTGTCCATAGATCATGAGGGCCCTGCAGCATTTAGCATCTGAGGAAATCTGTCTCCTCTGATCTGGCGTTTGTTGGTGGGAAATTGCAGTGACGTACCAAGGTAGTCTTTTCAATTTAGAAAGCTCTGCCAGTCACACACAGACTTCAGTGCCCATCTGACATCTCCTACCCCTCCTGGCTACCATGGGCCCACTTGTGTCAGAGCTAGGCAGGAGTCATGGATGAAGAAGTCAAGGCATCATTGAGCATGACCTCTGTATGTTATGTGGCTCAGCTGGACAGGCTTTGTTTACAGCTGAGCCACTGTGTAAACCTGATACTTGCCCATATACAGCAAGATCTGATGGCAGGGTGAGGGACAACTCTTCATGAACACAAAGGGGTAGGACAACTGTCCTCCAAATTGTCATATAGCACTTGCTGTTGCATGAAGAAAATGACAAATGCTTGCTCCTTTTTGAAGGGGCACCCTCCTGTTCTCCTTTGTTTCCAGTAGGATTTTTAACCCATATATTTTTCATATAAGCAACACTGTGTGGGCTGTAGATTTTTTACAAGAAAAAACACTCCTTTTTTCCATAGAACCTGCAGAGCATTTAAACATTAAATCAGTTTATAATTCCAGAAGCTGTGTGAGAATGTAGTAAATGTTTATGAAAGAGGGACATGACAGGGAACATCCATGGCCAGTTATATTTTTGTGGCTACTTTTCCTTCTTTTTCACATCTTTGGACACATACAGAAGTCAGTAAAGCACTGTGAGTGCCCAGCTTAGTTTGTGTGCACCCATTGGCCCCTGCCTCAAAACAAGTATCCAATCCCAGGGTAATCAAAGTATAAGGAAAACTTCATTTGCTTTTCAGCATTTTTCCTCTTGTTTCCTTCCTGCTTTTCTTTCTGCTTAGAAGATGGAGGAGAATGTAGTAAGTTTGATGTGAGTTTTAAATGTCAAGGCATCAGTGGTTCTACAGTGGGTGAAGCTGTGTAAATACTCTTTGAGGTTGCTCACTTCAGCTCAGTTCCATGGTGCTGCATTGCACGTGTCCTGCAGAGGTGAGCGCCTCAAGTTCCTGCCTTGTTCTTTTTCTCCCTGCACAGAGAGAGGAAAGGCCAACACATGGCAGAGTTTCAGTCACATTTGTTGATCCAGCTACTTGAAGATGCTCTGGTAGCAACATTTAAGTGATGAGTGTGGGTAGCACTAAAATCTGCACAGCTGGGAGTGGAACTGATGTTCAAGCCTCTTGTCTCTGGTAACTCCTGCTACTGGCAGATAAGACCTGAGGTTTGGCATCTGTGAAACAGGTGTCCCATGTATCCTTCAGAATTAGGAAAGCTGGTGAAGGACAGGAATAGTCAGACCACCACTACCATAAAGAAGTTTTAAGAAGGATCTTTCTTTCAAAGAGAAATTCTCATTAGTTTCATGGCTCACTAATAAAACAGCTGAAGCATCAAACAATATCTTCAGTGTTATTTGTTTCTTTTCTATTATTCTTCCTTCTATTTAGAGGTTTGGTGGTTTTTTTATTTCTCTTTTCTTGTCCCTTCTCTCTTCCTTTCTTTCATGTCTTTTTTTTCACTGCCATTGCTTATTCCAGTATCTCTTCATGGTTCCTCTCACATATCTATTCTTGTCTAAATTTTTTTTAACTCTGTTTCTTTCCCTACTTCAGTCTCTGCTGCCAAACAGTAGAATTGTCATTGGGTAGCAAGACTGCTGCTGTGCCTGTGCAGTCTTCCCCACGCTACTGCTGAGCTGAGGGTCATCTGTAAGGAAACTGATTTACCTTGAACAGGATGAGTCAATTTTCTTGTGTATTAAACACTTCACACCCGAAGCTGGCATTGCTGGAAAAGTAGCTCCATGACTCAACTCATTTTCCTGACCATGGCTAGCTTTGTGCTTAAAACTCTTCTTTAACAGGGAACTGCTTTCCACTTGCATTAGGTAGCTCTGCATTGTTTCCTACCAAATCAGCGCACTTACTTTTGCAAGTACACTGTTGCCATGTAAACCTATAGTTCATGGGGGTTTCATTTTGAATTGCAAAACTGCTAAATATAATAATTTTATATAAATCAAAAGTAAATGGCTTTTTGCCTACTTTCAAGCCAAGTGGAGATGTGTTGCTCTTTCATATGTCGGACCCTTGCTGTTCACGTATGTGAACAGTCTTAAAATTGTCTTGGTGGGTTTTGTTATCATTGAATAACCTATGAAAACATAAAGACATGCTGTATATAGCATGTTCTGCTCACGTGTCATCATCCTGGTTATACTCTGTAAATACAAAAACTAACAATTTGGTTTTGCCTTTGTTAATGGCACGGGAAAGACACATGCCCTGAAGATCACAGCTTATGTACCAGCATAAAAGCTGTAGCTATACCATAGATTTTCTGTCTGTCCAGCAGTAATGTAGAGAGTTCAGAGGGAGATACTTACTAGATTAAGTATAGATTAATAAATTCTCTGTTGTTAAAATGGGCAGTGAGAATTACTGCTCCACTGACTGAGGTATGTCCTCTAGATATAAATTTTATTCCTTTTATTTAAAACACAGTCCACTCTTACAGATCCTCCCAAATGTCTTTCTTTTCCTCTAGTCAGGTAAGAAATAAGTATGGCTGGTAGTGGATTTAACTGTGATGGCTGAGGTCTGCACCAGACCCAATTATAGTTTATTCTGCTGTGGTAAGTTGTGAGCTGAGGGAGCCAACAGCTGTGTTATTGGTAGATTTCCTAAGGGTGTGTGGCGATGCTAACCAAGGAATGTTAACTTGCTGGCAGTTCCTGAAGGCAGGAACACAGATCCTGGGGGTTTGTGCAGAGCAGCCTGTTTGGAGAGGAGGTGCACTATGTGAGAACTTTGTGCTAAAAGCCACTCAGTTTGACAAACGTGATTTTTTCTTTGCCATTTATAATTTCTGCAGCTGCCATGTGAAGACCAGATCATCCTTCTGAAAGGCTGCTGTATGGAGATCATGTCCCTCCGAGCAGCAGTTCGCTATGACCCCGAGAGTGAGACTTTAACACTAAATGGGGAGATGGCGGTGACGAGGGGCCAGCTGAAAAATGGGGGTCTTGGCGTAGTGTCTGATGCCATTTTTGACCTGGGCATGTCTCTTTCTTCGTTTAACCTGGATGACACCGAGGTTGCCCTTCTTCAGGCTGTTCTGCTCATGTCATCAGGTGAGAACAGAAATATATTGGGATCCAAAAAATTTTGAAACTCCTTGGTCTTTGTCACAAGCCTCTTTTTAAGGGAAATAAGATAGGTTAGATCTTGTAGTGCTGACTAGAGTAATGTGGGAGAAATTTTCTCTCAGATCCCCAGTGACTTATTTTGGTGAGCACTAAGAAAGAAATTCAGGGTGTTCAGAGAGGTGGACATAAAAGTGGTTTTGGTAACACACCTTGCTCAGTTTGTTACTTAGGAATGAGCCAGGGATGATCATCAAGGAGAAATCAGTTCTGATTCTGAACCAGTTTGCCTTAAATGGAAAATGGATAATTTAGCAACACTGGTCCTTATGATAAGTTCCCTCTCCCCCTGAGCAATGTCATGCATTGGGAATTCATACATATTTCCACCAGTCTCATATGTTTAGTTTGACTTGCCCTCTTGTTTTCCTAATTAACAGCACCACTGCTTCCTAATGGGCATTTACGAGCTCTGCTGTTTCCCTACACTGGGACCATTTGCAACTGGTCATGTTACAAAAGCAGCACAGACAACTTCCTATGATTTCCAAGGAGTTTCTAACCTTCTCTAGTTGAGTATGTTTTCAAATATGCTTCCAGTGATTGTGCCAGCTCAAAGAGGAAATTCCATTCTTGGGCAGTGGCAGATTTGGCAAGATTTTATTTTAAGATGGCTTTGAAGATTGGGCACTGAATAACAATACACAATCAGTGATTTACAAGCATTAACTGCATCTGAGCTAAAACGGTTTCCACATTAATCACAACACAGCACTTCATCTCCCCTATCAAAACATTTTGATTCTTTTTAGGTCCCTACACAGTGGTACAGGAGCAGGGCTTACAGAAGGCAATTCAAAAAGGACCTGCTTTCCCAGAAGTGTCTTCTGAGAAGTGAATTGTGAAAGGGGCTTTCCCAGTCCTTGTCTGGGTGCCAGTTGAGACAGCCAGATTTTTGCCCTTTGTTGTTCCTTGATGCTTCGTAACAGCTCACCTGGGATAAGTGCATGATCAAACCATTGGTCAGATTGTAGAAAAACAGATAGAAAGGAGCTGTAATTTAAATATCTGACAAGGTTTTTTTTTGTTGTTGTTTCTTTATTAGTTGTCTTACAGAAAAATGTAGATAGAAGCCTTAGTCGAAATCAGGGATCTGATGCTCTAGTCACTATAAGGAAACACTTCCCAAACAGCTACACTCTAAGTGAACAAAGCAGGCAAAGGATGAAGAAAGGATTATCTTCGTCTTTTAACAGAGATAGTACTAACAAATGAGTTGGCTGGAGTGAAAGAAACCACAAATGTCCCCAGTCTCTCTCCTTTCTTTTGTAGCATCAGAATCATCCTATTTTTTCTTGATTTATGATCAGGCATTTGTTAAGGCAAATAAGTAAGAATGATAATTCTGCTGCTTTGTATCCACAGATCGCCCAGGCCTTGTCTGCGTGGAGAGAATAGAAAAGTGTCAAGAGGGTTTCCTTCTGGCATTTGAACACTACATTAATTACAGAAAACACCATGTTGCACACTTTTGGCCAAAACTGCTGATGAAAGTGACAGACCTGCGAATGATCGGAGCCTGCCATGCCAGCCGCTTCCTGCACATGAAGGTGGAGTGCCCCACAGAACTGTTCCCTCCATTGTTCCTGGAAGTGTTTGAGGATTAGAGAGACTGAAGTGGTTCTCCACACCCCATGGCACTACTGGCTGTCATTTCATCCCGTTGCCCAGCTCTTCTCACCTGTTTGTTCTTCTTCTTTCGTGGTCTTCTGTTTCTTGAGAGGGGGCTGGGGTTTTGTTTGGGTTTTCTTTTGGGGTTGCTGGGGGGCAGTTGTATACACGTGGATGAAAACATCCCTTTAAATGCGGGTACTTGTGACTATTGCAATTTGTTCTTCAGTCCTTTGATGTGAGTGCTTTGACAGCTTAACAGTGAAAATACGAACAGACCAATCTCATTCACCAGCATTTGCGTGGTCACCAGCTCACATGCATCATTGCCTGGAAAATAGGAGAGAGAGATTGAAGTGGCAGAAAAATAAATTGGCCTTCAAGTTAAAACAGCTATTGTTAATTTGACCCGGACAATTCTGTCTGATATTACCTCCTTTTGCAGGGTACAGCTTACGAAATCATAATAGAAAATTTCTGGTCTTCGTGATTGTTTCTGTTGTAACAATTACCACTGTGATCTAGGATCTTCACCATCATCATGATTCTCTGAGGTTTTTTCCAGCAGATGCAGTTTAACTGTGCCCGATAAATCAAGTATTTAAATAATGCAGAGTATTAGAAGGGACTGAGTCTTTTTTTTTTTCCATGTGTATAAGATATTAAGATCTTCAGTTACTAAATTTGGACTCCAGGTAACTTCATTGAAAGGTTTGTTGGAGTGAGGAGGGAAATTTGATCCTCTGAGGTGCTTTTCCTGATAGTGGAGGGGTCTGCTTTTTCTGAAGTGTGTGGAAAATCCGTAACTCTGAGGGACAAGGCTCTCTGTCAGGACAGCAGGCAGTGTCTCAGAGTTATACAGGAATATGAGGGCTCACAAGATGAGAACAAAGAGAATGAAATATACAGGGTGACCTTCAGATGGGACAGAAACCAACTGTGTTATTAACAACATTCAAGAGTGTAGAGCTTTATCCCAGTAATACAAATAGTGTTGCTTGGCAGTAATCCTTTGTTTTATATATATATATACATATATATATATAAAGTTTATATGCATGTATATATATAATTTTATATATATATAATTACGAATCTTCAGCGGATGTCTTAAACATATTTCCATATTTTTTTCTTCTCTCTCTCTCTCTTTCTCTGACTCTGTCCTGTGTATGTGTGGGTGTGGATCAGCTGAGTTCTCCCTCCAGGTGTGTCTGTATGTGTTTCATTAGACTAGATGCTCTCTTGATTCTTTTAATTTATTTCCACTAACTGCACTAGCAGGAACCAAACTAAGCAATGACAAAATGTCCTGCTGCCAAAGTCTGCAAGCCAGTACTCACAGTCCTGGAATGTTTGGAGGCCAGCAATGAGGACATTGTAGGTAGAGGTTCCTCTCTGTCACCATCTTCATTCAGGGATATTGTCCCTGGGTTTTATAAACTTGATACTAAACCATCCTCTGAATTTGTATGACACATCTAAAACATCTTTCTGTTCTTCCTGGGAACCAGAGACTTAGTTCATATTTTTTGCACTGCTTCATAGCCTGCATTCTTTCATGTTGTGCATTAATTTGTACCAGTTTCTTTCTCTGCTATTTATTGGCCCATTTGCCCAGCAAATTGTGGGCATTGTTAGAGTGGATGTGTTGACTTGCAAAGCTCATGACCCTTATCTGAATCCATATGTTACGTTTTTATCCCCTCATGAAAACAGGATACTCAGGAAAACTCATAGATGGAACACAATATATGTGTGTCAGGAGTTAAATTCTTTCTACTCTTCTTTGTCTACATCATTGATAAAGCATTTGGAGTGCTATTGGGTATGTTTTTAGGGATATGGAATCTTTTCCTCCCTGTTGTTTGATACCATATGCACCTGTGATGAGCCATGAGCACTAATCACATAGGGGTTTTTTTTGTCAGAACATGAAACACATTGGGGTGTTTAGGAGTTTTTTTGCAGGTAGCAGTGAAGACACACCATTGGAGATTAATTCTTAAATATTTGGTGTAGGACCTCTTTTGTTGGCTGTGTTGGCTCCATCTTGAAGTGTGTGTCTAAACAACATCTCTATACAAATTCCTTGTAGAGCACTGTCCTGGGGACAAAGAGTCAGAAACTGGCTCTTTGGATAGGTGATTTGGGGTGACTTGATGGAGGACTTACAGCATGCAATAGGGAACTCAGAAAAGCAGCCAATCCCTTACCTGCCTTCACAATCTAGAAACAAAACAACACACTTTTGAGACAGTACTAATATAGCCAGGAATATGAAAGCAGAATTGGAGGCCTCCAGGTGCAAATATGGCAAAATACACACATGATACAGAACTTCTACAATTTTATAAGTTTAACAAATTAGCATATTTAACAATAGTGTCCAATTAGAAGAGCATTTAGTTAAGTAATCCCCCCTTTTGGTTCTGCCCATTTGGAGCCCCTCTTGAGTTTCTAGACCCATATTTATTATGTCTAGGATACATGGAAAAAGGAAATAAGATGTCCTTGGCTGAAGAGGCAAGACTAAATATTATTTCAGGAATGTATCATAATATGTTGTAGAAGGTTATCTTATTGGTCTAAAATGTAGGGGAAAAAGGACAGGAAAAGTACTGGGAGCTACAGCCATGTATTAGAAATCTGCAAAGCTACAAATATATGACAAATATATGAAAAGCTTAGGCATCAGTGCCTATGCCCACAGTGGCGTGCAAAGAAAAAAGAAATGTGCATGTCTTTTGAAGCCCTGTTCTACCATGGATCTGAGCATGGAATTCCTCCTGAAGCCAGTGCAAGTACCTCACCTGTTTGCTAAATGTGAGCTTGAGTAGGCATTCAAGCTTTTGACTGTGCTGCAGATGAGACCCAGGAGAGGAAGCATCACATCTCTTCTTGTTCCAAAATACCAATGCACTTTGGAGCTGTTTTTAGTCAGGGTTCAGAAAATCAGGCCTCCTTCCTTAGGTGATTGCAGATGGACTGAAGTGCCTAAAATCAGGCAACCAACTCAGAGAGTTCTGGCAGTGCTCTAAGCAGGTGTTTTTCTAGCTTTTCAGGTTAAGTTGGAGTCTGGCACTAATTAACAGACTGAGTTAGTAGTATTCCTTAACTGAAAACTAAGGCCAAGCTCGTAGTTGGACAGATTTGATGTACTGACATCTAATGGCCTCTGATATCCTACCAGTCTTACTTTGTGTCCCTTCCTTTACTTCCTCAGTATGACTGCTGATTTATGTGATCGTGAACGCAAAACTAACTGACCTTAGCTCTGCAAAGACGTACTTCTAAATATCAGTGGTCTCAAGCCATTGTGGGATTGAGCCCCTGGATTGACCATCTCAGTGGCAGACACCAGTGCTACAGTCAGCCCCCTTTGTAGTAACTGGCCTTCTGTGTGAAATAACAAACTTGTGCTTTCCAGTGCAGTCCAGAGTCTTGTTTCTGCTGGTGCCGCATGGCTCTTGCGTTTGCTTTGTGGTCCATGTGTGGGTCTTACACAGAAGGTTTTTCCTGTCAAACCTGATTGTCACCATTTATGGTATTGCCCTGAGTAACGTGTGCATTTAGATACTCATTTCATGTGTAATCTCATTTAAGTTGTGATATTTATTATAACATATATAGTGTGTGCTAATGATTTTTGTTTACATTCTGCCAAAATGTAGACATTAGAGTTAGACCTCCCAGGTCCAAAATCATCCTTGAGCAGACTGCTTGCTTCTTCAGAGGCAGGTATCAGAAAGAGGAAAAAAACTGTCCAGAAAGACCATTTATATCAGAAATCTGCCAAGAGAGGGCTGTTAATCACAAGCAGAGCATGTCATTGCTAGTGATGTATTTTTATGCTATGGAACTCTAATCTATATGTGTCATATTGACTTCTTGCTGCATGAATCATAAATTTTAAAAATCAGTCTTATGGTTTTGAGATGTAGCCAGCATTCCTAAGGCTAAACCTTTTTCACTGACAGGATCAAAATCCACAACCAAGGAACGTTTTCCTCTCACTGTGAGAGCAATTGAAAGTGTTCAACATTTATCTTTTCACAAAGGAAGAGGCAACAGAACCTCTTAGTGTGTCTTGTTATTGTGATCATCTGGAAATGATTGCCAGACGTTTCCTTTTGATATAGTAATGAAGTGATCTGTATTTGAATTTTATAGAGAGAATTTTATTCTAGCGTGATAGAGATATATTTTCCACTTAAAGACTTAAAACGGTGTGAGCACGTTTTTGTTTGTTGTTTTTTTTTTTTTTTTTTACTATGGTATATTTTTGCTTTAAAATTAAAAACAACAAAAAAAAAAGGTTTGGCCTTATCACAGAGTTTTAGTATAGATGTTAGCAAATGCAAAGAGTATGTATTATTTGTGTGTATCCACATTGACTGATGTCGCCTTCAAAAAGCAATATTGTGCAGGTAATAAGTTGTTTGTGACTGTCCATTGCACAGTTTACCTTCTTTAAAAGCTAACCTTGTTTATGCACAAGACAATCAAATGTAAATCTGCATCAGCACCCAGGTGTGGATTAAATTTATGTAAATTACTGAGCACAATGTAAAACATTAAAAGACACTTTATTTAATTACACATTTAATGTTGGTAAAGGTAGTGTCAGGGCATGAACTAGCTACATACTGTAATTTCTTTTTCTCTTTTCCTACTTCCTTAGTGCTCTACAGTTTCAGTTTGCGCATAAATACATCAAATTAGTCTTTCATAATTTTTTTAAGAGGAGGGTGGTTTAGGTTGTTTATTTGTTTTTATGAAGTTGGTTGGGAGGACTTACTACTTTGTCTATGAGGTTTGTGGGTTTTGCTTATTTGTTTTATTTTTTTATATCAGTTTCATGCCCTGAGGATAAGGCAAACATTACACCGTACAGTAAAAAACAAAGTACCTTGGATGATGTATTTTTTTGCAAACAGTGTTAAGAGTTATGCTAGATTGGTAATATTTTTTCAGCCTAAAATATATTAAAAAAAATGTGATCACAAATGTTTTAAACTATCTAAAGAGAAAATTTGTATATTTGGGGAAGAAAATAATTTTTACATAGCTTTTGTATGCAGATATTAAAATGTAATTATGAATATAGTGGGCATAGATAACTGTGTAAGCTTGAATTCTAAAAAAGAAAAAGCTTATAACTAAAAAGTGGTCCTGGTGTCTCTGTCTCTTTGTTGCAGGCTCTTTTGTCAGCTTTGTCTCACACTTCCAAGCCACTGGAATGGGAAAAGTAGGACCTAGAGCACAATGTTTTATCAGCTCTAACCTGTTCACATTTCTGTGCTTCTGCATCCCTTTCATCACCTACCTCATATCTTATCTCCTCTCCTCCCTTCCCTTGGGCAGCCAACCAAAGGTTTTCACTTCCTCACTCTTCACAGCAGCCGACCTTAATTTATTCCAGTGAACTGACTCATGTCAGTTGATTTATGTCTCACTCAATTACATTTTTTGAGGGAACGCCCTTTCTTTCCTTCTCCACTCCCAGTCTAAAGAGGTATGGTGTGACAGGAGCAATAAGCTTCCCATCTTTTCATAGTTTCCATACCTTGGTCTCCTACCTATTGGAGGTCTTCCCATTCAGAAGTTTTCTCTAGTCTTACTTTACTTTGCAGTTCTTTTTTCTCCTCCAGTTCTTTCACTCCCACCTGAATTAAGACAGGCTTGTTGCCTGGATCCAAAGTAATTTCTTGGCCTGTCCCAGATGGCAAACCTGTTTTGGGCTCCTGTTGCACGGTGATTTCCACAGGCATTGACTGGCTGGCTGCCAGCTCCTGCTCCTGGTCCCCTTCCACGGGAGGTGCTGGGAGCCTTCCGAGGGATGCTGACCTCGCTGAGCTCCCTCTGTCTGGCACCCCTGGGAGCACATGCCTGACCCGGGGCTTAATGTCCCTGGGGAGTGCTGTGGCAGCACCTCCAGGGTTTGTTCCCAGTGTGGCCTGTGGGAAGAGGGGCTGCCTTCAAAGGCAGGAGCTGTATGTGAGAAGCCAGAGGCAAAATGTGANATTGCCCTTTAAATCAAAGGTCATCTGGGGCAGTTCATTTTGGGAGACAAGGATGGCTTCAAGTCCCAGGCTGCCCTGTGTTGAGAGCAAGGGAACACCTGGGGCTGGGAATCTCCATGGTGAAATCACCACATGCCTTGAGCAGCTGACAGGCACACAGCCCTGTGAGCCTGGCGCTGCTGGAGCTGCACTCCAGCTCCAGCTGCTGGTCTGAGCTCAGGGCAGAAAGGACACAGAGAGTCTGCTTGTGGTGTGAGGTGTGGGATTCTTTTTAATTTCATTTTTATTGCAAGTTCTATTAAAGAAATCAGTAATAAAACTAGGCAATCTCCTAATGTTAATGATAGCTTGTCACATTTCTAGCCATGCTGATCTGATCAGATTTGCCTCTAGCCTTGGCTTCAGACACTTGAAGGCACCTACACTCCATTATTACCACACATGTTTTTTCCTGAACTGGGCATGATGACAATATTTCAACTTCAAAATAAACCTCACACTATCCATTCCTTTTTTATGGTGGAAAATAAGGTGTTCATAAGGATTTTGACCAGAAGAATGTCAAGACAAGATAGGTGTCTAGGCCGGGAGAAGAGGCTGGACTAATAAGCCAGATTTTCAAATCACTTTAACCTGTGATGCTGCAAGGTTTATCTATCCACATCTCCAGGAGATTGACCCCAGTAGTATTTTCATTTTCATCAAGGAAGTAAGACATTTTTCCCTTCTTCCGGGCTTCCTAAGAGACTTAGGAGATGTTTGCCTTCCTCAGAGCCAAGATGCTTGACTTCTTCAAAGTCAAGGGAGCCTCTCTCAGCTGTTGATATTTGTCTCTGCTTCAGATAGCAAGTTCTCTTGCTATGCAAAGTATATTTTAAGCAGAGAGGTTGATCAAGAAGAGGGAACACTTGTCTGCACTGGCCATTTGACCTTTGTTCCTACACGTCTCCCATATGCACATACTGACTCCTGGGCATTTTCCTTTCCAGCATGCCATAGTAGCTGCTGCCCTTGGATCAGAGGTCAAGTGCCAAGGGCTTGTAAGAAGGAGAGTTGTTCTGGGTGGTTGCCAGTGCTCTCCATAGACTGGAAATGCCATCACTCTAAAAGTACTGCAGAAACTTATATTCTTTGTGAGAGGGTGCAGATTTTTTCTGTTACATGAGTTAAGGGTCAATTATGAAAACCTTGCTGTTGTTTCCTTTTACAAGCTGTGATGTAGGTCAGGACTGCATTATTCTTGGACAGATTTGGAGTAGTCTAGCGCTGACCATAAGAACATATTCTGAGCTTCAATTCACTTGGCACTTATTTTAGAAGTTGACCTAATATCATTGTATTAAGAAATCTGATGCCTTCCCTCTAAGCATCCATCATGTTCCTGAAGTGGGTGCTGTCTAGTCTCTACTGCATTTTTCCTTTATTTTTTACTCTGTCACTTCAGGCCCACTGGATGGAATAATTTTTTCACACTGCAAATAAACTGATGACTAATATTAAGACCCAAGACTGGAAGCTGCTTTTGAAATTCCACTTCCTGGAAACAGACATTGAAAGAAATCCCTCCATTTCTCTTCTCTGTATAAATCTCTGTGGAAAATCCCTTATCTAATACAGAAATATTTCCTACTGCTCCTGTATTGAAGCATCAGTATTTTAATGATTTTTAAGTGCTAATGGGGACACCAGCAGATGACAATTATAACCTACTACAAGTAAGCAGAGAGAAAAGGGATAGCTTAAGGTTTGTTTTATTTAAAGAGCTGATCTAACTGATGATGATGTGTTTGGGTTCAGGCCTAAAAGCCGTGAAAGCTGTCCAGAAATCAATTGGATATAGAAGAAAATCTTACTTGCATGTAAGTCATGCAAAATATATTTTAGTAGGAATCTTTCTGAATAAAACATCTGGGTTTTTTTCCTAAAGTGGAAATATTAGCACTAAGAAGTGGTATACTTGTCTAACAAGAAGTGAGAGAACTCTGGCATTTTCCACAAGTTTTACTCTGCACTTTTGCAAAGTCCAGTTCCTTTAGGGCTTTTCCCCTGTGTAAGGGGGAAAAGCTCCAAAGGAACTGGGCTTTGCAGAACATCTCATTTGGCTGGAAAGCCAACATTCTACCTAACCCAGTTTGAACCTCCACATTCCAAATGTAGGTTCAATGCACATACACACATGAAGCTACAAAATAAAGTGGTTTTTACTGAGCCCTGATTTTGTGACAGCAGCCTAGTACACTGAGTGCCTGGTCAAACCCTGGCAGCTCTAAAGCAGGGCAGAGTGTTGGCACCTCTGTTGTTTAAAATGTCAGGACTCTTCCCACATGGAAAAGGTGGTGCATTATGCTGTCAATGTTGATTTTGCGGCGAGACAATAAGTGGTAGCTTATGTGACAGCCATGCTGATGGATAGATTCAGGGAACCATTTATCATCTAAAATGTCTCTGATGAGAAATATCCGCTGGCTGACAGTCTGGAGGGACCAGGATTGCTGCCAGAGCCTTTGTAAGCACCAGGGTGGTTTTGGTCTGATTCTGCACAGTCTTCTTTGAACTGCTCTATGTTCTTACAGCACACAGCTGGAGAGGATATGCGTGAGGGAGGGAGGAAATTTTGCTGCCTGAAAGTCATATCCTATCCACAACACCAGTATCAGTTACACTCTTTGCAACTGGTCTGTGAAGACAGGTTGAGCTTGTCCCTTTGAGGAGTCTGGGCAGAGAAGTGTTTTGAAAGCACAGGTAGTGGGTTCCTTTGGATCTGCACTTGTGAATGCACACTGGGCTGTTTGGAAGGCTGCATTTCAAACTGGTTTAGAGACAAAGCTGGTTTTCCAACTAAATTAGATGTTTTGTAAAAGCATTCTTCTTTCCATCAACTCCCTTGATTCTACAGTTCAGGTATTCTTTTTCAGATACAGCATTGCAGTTTATCCTGGGACTGCAACGCAGGCATGAAACCCCAGAAACTAACACCTTCAGCTTGAACAAAACAAAACTGGCTTTGGAAGTATAACCATAGGATCCTCTAAAGCATATCCCACTAGCCAGGCTGCCTCTGTCATTCCTTGTCACTTGGCCTATGTGCACAATGCCAGAAACTCTGCTATGAGCTCCAAACTCCCAAGACCCCTCCCCTGCAGCAGAATGGGGACACACAGAATCCACACCATGTGCTGTTAGAAAGCACCTCTGCCATTCCTTGTTAACTTTGGGATAGCAAATGAAAGCTTCTCTTTCAACTGTTTTCTTTCCCAAAGTACTTTGCCAAAACTGCAGAAGTCAGAGAAAGAAGAAAAATCCAGCTAATCTAAACTCCAGCAAACCTCTGGTCAAGGACTTTGCCAGACTGAACAGGTTACACAAATTACTAACTTATATTTACCCTTCTGCCTCCTCCCCTCAGTCATTTGATTTCACAAGTTTTGCTAGGGAGATTGTAGATTAAATAGATGAGCTTTGCCTAAACCAGTAGCAAAAAGTACCGGAGAGCCTAAAGTGAAAAACAGGAAGTTTCTTCACCACAGGAATCCTGAATGTTCAGTTTAAAGAGGATCCACTGATTGGAAAATGCTAAATATTGACTTGAGGGCAATAAGAATGATGAATGTTCAGAAAGGAGGATGTGAGATCCGTTTAAAGAAAGAAAAAAAAAAAAAGAAAAGAGAAGAAGTAGTCCAGCTAAAAATCTTATTTTGCACTTTGAGAGGGGAAATCTAAAATTATATACGTATGCAAAAACCCTAGGAAAAGTGTTAAAGGCTTCACAAGCTAAGGAACTCCACTGAATACTGAGTTTAGTATGACTTCTAAAGCTTGAAAAGGAATGGTAAAGTCATTCCCAAAAGGCCAGAAAATGTCCATTTACTTTCTTCTGAATATTAAAACAGACCCTCCAGACATGGGAATAGACTTCAAGTACCTGTCACAGCCCCGGCCTTTGCTGCCTCCTCCCTCGTCATCCTCAGGCCAAGCTGAGGGCTGGAGTTTGTGGTGGGCAGCCCTGAGCTCCTCATCCAGCCCCATACGGTGCCCACCTGGCACCTGCTCAGCAGGAGCCTGACAACAGCTCAGGATGTGGGCTCTGGTTTCCAGGAACAAAGGCTCCTACTAAGTTCTTGCACAGCCTGGAGGCAAGAATCTAGCATTGCCCTGACTAGGACCAACACCTTCATCCCCCTCCTGTGGCCAAGAATATCTGCACTTGGTCGGCCTGGTCAAGATAACCGAAATAGGCAAGAGTAGCAGGAGCAGCAGGAGAGTTGGGAAAAGAGTGACTGCCACACTTCATTGTTCCCTGAGTTCTAGAAACCTTCCAAAGTCAGGTTGAAGGCTGGAACACACAACCGTTTCTAGGTCTCCAGCTCTTTGAGCTTAGAATAATTAAGGTTGCAAGAGATCTCTAAGGCCATCAAGTCCAGCTGCACTGCCAAGGCCATCATTAAACCACATCCCAAAATGCCATATCTACATGTCTTTTGGTCACAAGGATGATGAATCTACTGCTTTCCTGAGCAGCTTGTTCCAGTGCCTGATCACCCCTTCAGTGAAAAATTTTTACTTAATGTTCAATCCAAAGCTCCCCTGGTGCAACTCAAAGCCATTTCCTGCTGTCCTGTTGCTTGTTAGCTGGGAGAAGAGAGTGACATAGAATCACAGAAACCTGAGGCTGGAAAAGGCCTCCAAGATCATCAAGTCCAACACATGAGACCACCTGAAGCCCACACTCAATATGCTGCATGACCTGTCACCACTGACCCCATTCCATCTCTGCACCAAAGAGACAGAGACAGCCTGAAGTTCCTGCACCAGCTCCTGAAGTGTTCGGCTCCATGGGACCACACAGGAATACTGTTCATCAATTCCCCCTTCGACAAACTTAATTCTGAAACTGCCACCAAGACATTCCCCAAATTGTGGGGGAGCCCAAACAGGCCTAGCACAAATAGGAGACCTCTTCAGCCTGAACAGCAACTCTGTGAGTCTCCCTGGCCTCCATGGCCAACTGTGGGACTGTTCCTCCTATCCAGGCCACAGATCCCAACCCTGTTTCCAGCTCCAGCCACACATGATGGGAGAGTAAAACCATCAACTTGCTGGTTGAAAATATGAATTCCTACCTAGCCTGTGCCATCACAGGCCACCTTTCCAGCTATTCCAGGTATGCAGAACCAATGATCCGTTTTCATCTTGCCTCTACTCTGACTTCCAGCATTAAGAGAGACAATGCTGTCCTTCTGTACATGGAAAAGTCACTCCTTTATTTCACATATTTTCTGTTCGATCTTTGCTGATTTTCATCTCTACCTTAATTCTGTTTTCTATAAAGTATGGTGGGCTGTTTAACTTTCACTTGTTCTATTTGCTTTTCTTGACAAAGATAACACAGTAATTTTTAATTCTTCGTAAAAGTCCTGTTGCTGCCCATAGTAATGAATTAAATTGTTCATCCCATATAATTTGCTTTTATGATCATGTGCTCATCCACCTTGAAAGAGTGTGACTTATGCAGAAATACTTGAATAAATTAACTACCTAGGAAATCAAAGGTAGGACTTAATAATGTCCAATATGCTTGTGTACTTGAACTTTATATCTAAAATCTGTAACACAAGCAGTTCTTGCTCTTTCTCACCTTTTTGTAGGATAGAATAGGACCTGTTAAATTGAGACTGTGTGCCAGGCTTGTCAATGTCTTGAGAATCTGAAAATCATGACCATCATCTCCTCCAGTGTGTCATGGAAGCAGATGGCTTTCCAAGTCAGCACCAAACTGCAGCCCTCGGTGCTCTGATGGGGGACTTCTCTGTCCTGCTTGTAAGATACATCCATAGAGAGCAGACTGAGCCAGCCTTTTCTGGCAGGTAAGGTCACTTACCAAGAGCTCTCTTATTCTTTCAATATATTTTAAAAAATTCAGCAGGCTGGAGCCATTTGATAGTCTGTTCCCAACATGTGGGATCTCACGGGTCTGAAAAAGGTATGGAAAAACAGGTAAGACTTTGTTTATAGGCCAGTCAGGACAAGTCCATAAAAGTAGACCTGTCATCTATCCTTATCTCACTGGTTCAGAGCAATTCAGTGCAGAGAAAAATTATGTCACGAGAAGATACGAACATGCTGGAGAGGACATAAACTCTGGAACTCTTTGCCCAAAGAAATTGTGGCCGCCCCACCCTTGGAAGTGTTCAGGTCCAGGTTGGATGGAGCTCTGAGGAATCTGGTCTAGTGAAAGGTGTCCCTGCCCACAGCAAGGGTGTTGGAGGGTTGGATCTTTGAGGACCCATTCAACCCAGGCCATTCTGTGATTTTATGATCTTGGTAATAACTTCTGATCATTGAAAAGCAAGATGGCAGAGAGTAAGTTCCCTGAGCTCTGTTACAGAAATTATAATAAATATAACACAAAATCAGAAGCCAGAGAAACTTTTACTTAATCACACTTCTTTAATTAAAATGTCCCATTCATGTGGTCAGGAAAAGAAACATGCTAACGTGAGCACAATGGTGTTTATGGTTGATCATCCTCTCATTTTTTTCTTCTTAGGATGTTCTGTCTGTTATACTATAAATACCTTCTTTCTTACTTGTATTAAGAGAAATTAGGAGAGAAGTGGGGGGAAAATGGCAGATATATTTTAAAAACCTATCATCAGTAGTAGGATTTCATCAGTTTAGCATCAGTTTAGCAACAGTTTAGCATCAACATTCTGAACTTGTTTAAACTGTGCAAAACCAAAAAGTGACAGCTTTTGGTTGCATCTTACATGTTTGCACATAAATTCCCAAATGTATCTCAGCTTCGTTTCTGTCCTATTTCAATGTGTGGTAGTGACTGTTTCCTCATCTGGCAAGGTTATGACAGAGTAACTAAGAGCAAAATTGTAAAAATTTTGACTTCTCAAAACATTTAAGTCCTCTGATTCCCGTCTTTCTTTCTCCAATCTGTTGTTTAAAAATCCTGGCTTGGAGAGCTTTCCCACTCCTAAGGCGTTTTCCATTTGCAGAGAAATCTGGCTCCATCAAGTGGCAATTGTTGTGATTGCTGGTCTGCGCCTGCAGCTAAAATAATACAAATCTGGCACTAGGTCCCACAACCAGCCAGTGCATCAAATTGTCATTGGAGAACTTTCAGCTCCAGCAATTTTAGACTGTAGGGTTTCCTTTAACGCACATGATGCCAGTGTGGACTCAAAGCATTGTCACTGATATTCTTGGTCGTTGTTGCACTGCACTGTGATACCAGCATCCAGGTTTCGGTGTGAAACCATAGTGGATAATTTAAAGATATACATTCCATGGAGGAGTTCAGAAAAAGTGAAGTGCAAATATACATTTCATTGTCTATGTTTCTCTCTTTACTACATATATATATCTATCTAAATCTAAAAAATAACATTATACATGTTACTGCTGTATTACTAACTGTATCAATGTTGTTAATTGATGTTTGTGTATATGTATATATATACATATATATATATTAACAGTGCCATTTGATGAGGATATGTCTGTGGCATTCTAGCTTTTTTCTGAACTTAGACCAGCATATGCTAAAGTATTATATTAATAATAAATTTTACCTGTAGTAGAAGAGACAATAGTTTCTGATCTATATGATAACCCCTGCATGTATTTCCTTATTTTGCATTTCCCCCATAAATAGATGAGAAGATTTATTCATCTTTTACTTACCTATTTACACTAAACTGATGAATAACCGAAAATAGTAAAAATGTTTACATCTTTTTCTACAAAGGACTGTATTACCAATTTCTGTTACAAAGATCCAACAGAAACTATATAATTCCAGTTATAATCTGAAGAATTTGATCATGGGCGCAACAAAACCAACTAATTAAATTGGACAGGACATTTCAGATCCAGCTTGTTGCTCAGCTGGGAAAAGAAACTTTCTGACTTAAAAGCACTACATACAGCCCACAGAGGTGCTATATGTTGACCTCTACACCACATGTCGCACAACAGAGTGTAGCTTGAGCTCCAAACTCTGATGGGAAGTGTCTGGAATGCTGCCAGAACCAGACCTCTCATTCCTTTCATTTACTGTAACTGTATGATGTAACTCTACCTGCATGATCTCAATAGAGTGAGATCAAACCTGACTTGAGGTTTTATCTTTGAATCCTCCACTGACTCAGGTCCCTGTAACAACTGCTTTGCCATGTGACTACACTTACCTGCAATAAACTAATATTATTAACAGATACAATATAGCATCATCTTCGTAGAGAAAAACATCAGTTTACAGTAGAGAGTCACTTGAGCTAGAAGTATTGACTGTTTGGGGGGATATGCCCAACTGCTGGGGTAAAAAACAGTGGAAGGTTTGGGGGTGTTAGGATGAAGGTAATTGTACAGTATCATAAAACCATTACTGTGTTGGGCACTTGTTCTGTAACATCCAGTGGAATCCCTCTTTTCCCCAAGCTTGTGGGGCTTTTTGTGTTTAGGAGGAGGCTGATAGATGTTTGGAGGAGTTAGGAAGAATGAGCAGGGGGACAGAAAGGAGAGTGGGGGAAAGAAGAAGAGAAACTGAAATGCTGGTTTGGCTTTCTTTGGCATTAGGAACTAAAGCAGAGGCTTTAATTAACTGATTTGCTCATCATTTTTCATATTGAAGACTAAGAGATTGTCACTCTTTATGGTATCATCATGTATTTCAAAGGAGGATCTTTATGCTGGATTAATGAAATATGTTCCCACAGAAACTTACTTGATAGAGGGAAAATTAATCTCAAGTTTTTTGATGCAAATCAAGAAGAAGTTAAACAAAGTAAATTACTTCACACCACTGTAAAAGCTACGCAGACAAAGCCAGTGATTTTGATCTGCAGAAACAAAAAATATAGAACCTTCCAGGGATCGGGTACACAGAAATTACTGCTGTTTCCATTCTCAATGCATGAGAGGCTTCTCTAGTCTGAAATATGTCCCATCCCATGGCAGAGAGTAGGACTAGGTGATCTTTAAAGGTCCCTTGCAACCAAAACCATTCTGTGATTCTGTGTTCCTATGTTCTGTGTAAGTACTTTTTATTAACCTGCATTTATGTTTGAAAATTCTACATAGTACACTTATCCTTCTGATTGCAATACAGCTTCTTTGCTGCCTTAAATATATTGTTATTTATTGAATTCTACCTTTTTTCCTTGGAGAATTTCCATGATGTGCTGCTGAAGATGGTGAAACATTTAGATGTGAAATCCAAGGTTGATAGTTACAGAAATGAGCCTTCTCATTTCATTTCAGAGGTCTGCCAGGAGTCTGACAATGCTGTTTCCATAACGAAAATGGCTCCAGACAAAAGTAAACAAATCTAAGTAGAAACTAGGCACTGTTTCTACAACATAATTACTGCTTTTGAAGTAATTGTGAAGCAATTTTCACTTATTATCATAAAAAGGGTTCATTAATGTCAGTAGAGGATAGACCTTTTAGATGGACATGCCTAGCAGAACAGAAGAATTTGAAGATGGGCTTTCTTATATCTGCAGTCTATTTTCATTATCTGCCAAGCAGTTCAATAGAGGCAACTATTGTTCAGTGGTGCAATTAGTATTTATGTAATCAACAGCTGTTACAAAGTAAAAGATTTAGAAAACCTATTTAGAAAACCAGATGTGGCCTGCAGCTAAAATTCCCAAACTGCAGTAGTTTAGAGGAATTCTCAATCAGTAGTACATTTGTGAGTTCCTTTCTGGAGGATGGCTTAAACAGAGATTATTTGGTAGCTCTATGTTGGCCCATCCAAGTTCTTCAAGAAAACTCCTAACACTCTAGTTGTTTACAGGTTCCAAATATGATCAAAACTCCAATTTTTTTTTCCTGACTTGTTTTCATTTATAAGGGTGTGCAGCAGGTTCTTGTCTGGACAAAATAGTGTCAGATCTGGGAGATACTTTTTTTGAGTGAAAAGAGGCCATTTTACAGTATGTTACCAAAAAACATGTCCACTGAGCATCACAGTTCAAAGGATCATTGAAATCAGGATGCACTTGGTGTGTGTGGCTTGGACCATTAAGAGACAGCAGATTCGATGGGAGAGTTGTGGAAATGGAGGGCAATGGGACTTGAAAGGCTAGAGAAGTGCACTGCAGGAAATACAATTCCAGTATTTTCCCAATATATATCCAGGATGAAGCAACTGGAAGGACAGATTAATAGATCTTTAGAGTGTCAGTGTAAATGTTTATTTAATCTTAATTGAAAGTTGCCTCTGTGACATACAGCTGGAGGTTCCTGACTGGCACCTTCACAGACATAGTCTTTTAAGATCCTTGTCATCCTGAATCATCACAGGTACATAATGATCTATCATACCTTATGTTTTTAAAAAGGGGAAACTTTG
>JANPWX010000338.1:1794445-1834282 GCA_024734555.1 Trochalopteron elliotii
CATCTGGGGCAGTTCATTTTGGGAGACAAGGATGGCTTCAAGTCCCAGGCTGCCCTGTGCTGAGAGCAAGGGAACACCTGGGGCTGGGAATCTCCATGGTGAAATCACCACGTGCCTTGAGCAGCTGACAGGCACACAGCCCTGTGAGCCTGGCGCTGCTGGAGCTGCACTCCAGCTCCAACACCTGGACTTGGCTGCTGGTCTGAGCTCAAGGCAGAAAAGGTTGGGTCCACCAACCCAAAGCTCAGGTCCACTTGTGGTGTGACATGTGGGATTCTTCTTAATTTCATTTTTATTGCAAGTTCTGTTGAAGAAATCAGTAGTGAAACTAGGCAATCTCCTAATGTTAATGATAGCTTGCCACATTTCTGGCTGTGCTGATCTGATCAAATCTGCCTCTAGCCTTGGCTTCAGACAGTTGAATGCGCCTACACTCCAGTGTTTCCATGAGTGTGCTTCTTCCCAAACTGGGTGTGATGACATTGTTTTCAGCTTTAGAACATACTAACAATACTCTTCATGTTTTCTTTTTTAGTGGGAAAGAAGTCAGTAATAAGGATTTTGACCAGGAGATGTCAAGACAAGATACGTGTCTAGGCCAGGAGAAGAGGCTGGACTAATACTACAGGTTTCAGAATTGTTTCCATGGGCCAGCAACTGCAGTGCTGCACTTTTAAAGGGCTATTACAGGACCAGTTTTGCAATTCCCCTGATTTTACTGATAAAGTAAAGAAGACTTCTTTTTTTCTTTTTGTGAGCTTCAAAACAGACTTAGATGATGCTCACAGCAGAGGTGCTTCATCCCTATAATCATCTTGATGGCCCTCCTCTGGACTTGCTCTAACAGTTTGACATCATCCTATGTGACAGACAATACATTGATGGGAGGAATTTATCATCTTAAGTCTCCCTGCTTTGAAATACAGCCTGGCTATGAGTCCTAGCACATGGGTCTCCTGTCAGAACTTCTGTAGGTCCAGGGTGATATCAGTCCAATTCTGTCCAGATTTTCTCATACTGGTCCACCTTTCTTGCAGCACACAGCTGGTGTGGACATCATGGGCTTCCTGAAAATCATGTAGTATTTTTTAAATCTGCAGGCAGATGACTGTGCCCTTACCTGCCTTTGAAGTGACTGAGCAGGTCATCAGAAACCACGGGGCATGACATGAGCAATGGCCAAACACAACAGGCTACCAGGGAGTGAAGAGATCTGTACCTTCCCCACTGCTTCCCCTCTTGAAGATGCTGAAAACCACAGTGAGGTCTCCCCTCAGTCTCCTCTTCTCCAGACTGAACAAACCAAGTGGCCTCAGCCACTCCTCATAAGACCTCCTCCCCAGGCCCTTCGCCATCTTTATGGCCCTACTTTGTATGTTGTCTGATACCTTAATATCTTTTTTATGTTGTAGTGCCCAAAACTGCACACACAACACAAGGTGAGACATATAAGGTTAAGAATATCTACATATCATTTTCAGAAATACGTAATTTGGATATGGATCCAGCCTGATTATGATTGAAAAGGAAAAAGTAATTATGGTTTTCTTGTTTATTTGGGAGGAGACTAGGGTGGAGAAAGGAGGATTGAAACGTGGGGAAAGGCCTAATAGATGATAATGACATAAGCACAGATGTCCATGGGTACCTGCCCTTTATCACTACAGCCTGAAGCAGGACAATTAGCCAAGCCCCTTGTTGGGATCATACCACGCATGTCTAACTTGTTTCCAGAGCCAGGAGGCCCAGTGTGCATTCATTTGCCAGCAAGAGAACACCCAGGATGGACGAACTGAGCATCCCATCATCACCATGTTGGTATCTGTTCCAGGACTGATGGTGTTGATATCTCCCTGTCAGCCTGACATCAGTATTTGTGACACAAATATTGGTTACATTCTTCTTAACAGATTGATTGCCCTGCTTCAAAATGCTGTGTGTATTTTACTGATTCATCTTGGAAAATTTCTTGTTACTCTGCCAAGATGCAATAGGGAGAAAAACTACAGTCTCCAGGCAGAGGCTGTAGGATGAAGCCTGCAATTGTCCCTTTGAGGACCCCAAAAATGGTCTGAGAAGTTTTTATGTTGTTTTCTTTGGATCTTCAGGGCTCAAGCTAATCTAAATTACACCAAACCCCAGGATAAGGAACTTGCCAGACTATATGGTGAACAGGTTTCAGAAATTACTTCTTCATATTTATCCCTCTGATTTCACAAGGTTTGCTAGATTAAATAGAGAATTTTTTCCCATGCCATTTTTTGTATCTCTCTAGTACTTTTTAGTAGTAGAGAGTTATGACAATTCAGAGTCCTACACCACAAAGATTTTGAACATCAGCTGAGCATTTGGGTCTTACAGGACATCATGTACTTAGTATATGTTCATTATTGCATCCTGCATCAGGTATTCTCCTCACAGCACTGCATTTCCAGAGCTGATCTTGCTCATTGCCTGGCTTACCTGCTTGTCACAAAACAAGCACTGAAGGGGAAGGACAGGGATATTTGTTCTGTCTCAAATATATAATACATAAGGTTTGTAAATGGGAATTTAGGAGTGTAGTACAGTGGGAGGTTCCTTGAATAGGAGTTTCCTCATGCGCTTCTCATTCAGTTCCTGGGACTCAACCAGCTCAAGTGGATTCTGTTCCCAGAGCTCCAGCTTCTCTGCCTGCAGTTCTGGAGGCACACTCAGGGCTAAAGCCTGTGTCACCTCTTACCCACTTGTTCCCTCATCTTGTTTTGACTTCTGGCTTGGGTTATGTGGTGCACCATGGTTTCCATTTGGGTGTAAACCCTGTTCACCATTGAGAATGAGACAAGAAAAGGGTTGATGAAGATGGAACTGAAACTCAGGAGATCCAAAGTACATTCCCACCTTAGTCCAGGATCCTCTGTGTGATCTCACCCATGGGTCTTAAGCTAAACTCTCTGCAAAAATGAAATAACATAACTCTGCCTTCCTAGAGCACTGATGATATAGAAATAGCACAAAAATAGAAGTCATATTTACACCTTTTAGAGCAGTGTAGGACAGTCTGATCTCTTCCATACACGTCACATTGAATGTCACCCTTTGTACACAACACTGTTGTCAATTGCTTGAGTCAGCTTTCCTTGTTTGAATGAATACCTCTGGATGGTGGATTTAATGCAATTCATTTTATCAAGCCTTCCAAGGCTTTCTGACAGGGTAATTAATAGTAACACACGCACAGCACTAGCAGGTTTTGCGTGGCTCTTATTGTGAAACACTTGTAATGATGAAACATTTTCACCTGAAGTCCTGAGGACTGAGTCTATAGGGTGTTAATAAAATTAATTAAACAGAGTGAAAAGAATCCCAGGGAGGGCAAGACCTTTCCTTCTGGCAATCACAGATATTTTGCAAGTGGGCGTGCTGCTCTGACAGAAGAACAGAAGCAATGGAGTAAAAAACCTGCTGGTTTCCAGACAAAGAACAGCCTGGTCCTCATTCTCCATTCACTTTTTTATGTCTGCAGCAGACAGAAGTGTCTTGAACCCCCCCAATTCTGACTTCTCAGTATCCTCCTGCCATGTAGGACATGGAATTGAGCCACGTGGAACAGAAAGCTTGTTCCTGCTCTGCTGCACTTGGTGTTTTCTTCCACAGGTCAAGTAGCATAAATTCCACTGATATTTTCTCTGTGATTTCTTTGGCTGTTGCATTAATAGATATGAATTAACACTGAGGAAGAAATGCTTATGAGTTGTAGGTTCAGGATGTACTTCTCATTGCAGTAATTGATGTCTGAGAGTGTTGGCAGGATAAACTACGGTTCAGTCCAAGAATGAGTTTATTATTCAGCCATTCAGGAGCCTGGATAAATTGTGGTCACAGGTTTTACCTCAGGAAAAGATTAGCCTCCTTAAGAGACCGGCATCTTCCTGCCTGATGTGAGACATAACATATGGAGCTGCTGGAAGGCAAAAATAGGACAGGTTGAGTGTTGATGGGAATTGAGTGTGCGTCAGCCCAGAGCCATTCTCTGATTTCTACTAGTGTCCAGAAAAGGACAGCAAAATTAATTCTCTGAAAACACCAGGAATATGAAGGAGGCGTCATGAATAAATGAAGAAGGACAAGGAAACACATAGGAATTATTTTTTTAAATGCCAGTTTCTTAAGATGTCTGTAATTATGCTTTCATTCTCTCTCTCTCTTTTTATGTACTCCCACTGATTTTACCCTTCCCTCTCATCAGTAAGTTTTGACTCTTGGTGTTTTCTAGAGGAACTGAAATCTCAAGAGTGCTGGTTAAGAGGCCTCAGGTTAAAGGAGAGGTCCTGTTTCCCTTACTATGGCAAAGACAAGCTCAGTGCTTATTCAACAGAAAGGGTTCCGTGTGGGACAGAGAGAAAAAAGGGAGCAAGCTTATGAATGCCCACGTTGTGGAAGTGCATCATTTCAAGATTACATGGAGTCACAGCTACTTATTATCAACATGCTCAACACTTTTTGCACCCCATGTTACATTGTTATTATCAAACACGAAATATGCTCTTTAGCAGCAATGAATAAGGTCTGAAAAAATGTACACAACTGTTCTAAGGCTGCTGGACTGAAAAGTGGAGATATGAGCTTTTGAGGGGGAAGAGAATGAGAACAGGAAAAGGAGATTAACAAGCTATTTTAATACCTTAGGCCGCATATTAAATTTTTTTATATATGTTCTTTCTTAATAAGGATAATGAGGATTGTTTACATTATTCAGGGATGCCACACAGAAGGGCTGCCATGAAGGCTTAGAAAAAAAGGGAGCTTCGTGGATGAACTACAGCTCCAAAGGCTCAAACTCTGAGCTGCAGGGTGTGCCAAGGGGTGTGTGATCTTGTGCAGCTATGTAGTGGTTTTCAGGGATGTGTGGCATGCAAGTGGTAGTCCGAAGAGGCCTTTGGAGTCTGAAGAGGGATTTGGATGCTTTTGAACCATGTCTTAATATTATTCCTGCACAATCCTGTTGTTTCAGAAAGTTCAGAGAAACAGATTAACTTTGAAGAGGCTTAAAACCAAAGTGTCAGGTGTATTTTCCTTTTTTTCATAATTTACCCCAGCCCTCAAAGTGTTCTACATATTCTGCAGATAAGGAAGGAGGATGAGGGATAATTCAGCAATCTTCATGCACAGTAGCAGCTTCAGCAGTAAGGCTTACTTTTTTCTGAGGGATTTATGATTTCCTAGAGAAGGGTCAACTAAATAAAGTAATACAAGAAAGTGATGGTGTGGGAAAACTTAGCTGTGTCTCCCTCAACCAGTGTCTTCTAGTTTGATCTCACTTTGCTGTTAGTTTTTGTATTTATATTTGGCATCTTTCTGAAGTGCGTCTCATCACAATAGAAGCACAAATCAAGTTAATTAATGAGAGTAGCAGCCAAAAAAAAAAGTGGAGTTAGCACTTCTTTGCCATAGTCAAGAGCTCTTGAAAAACTTGTCCTTGATGTTGTTTTGGCTGAACAAAAATTAGATGCATAATCACTATTAGGCTTGATTGACTACATAATTCTTTCTATTACACTGATGAAAAGCACATGGCAGGAATTTTTAGCCTTGTACAACTTTATTGCCACATACACATATTGCTAAATAGCTGAGCATCTTCTTGACTTGGACATTTATCACTGAGGGCGTTGAAATATCTGAGGTAGTCCACAATAGTTTTGGCATGATGGAGAAAAAAATCCTTCCTGTTGATGTAAAATCTCTGTCAGGCACAGGATTAGGGTATGATACTGTGAATCAGCACAGTGCAGACGGAGAACCCGTAAGCTCCAAACTCTTAGTTGCTTTCTTACACTCATCTACAATCATTCAGTGAGGCCGAATTTAAGTAACCCCCTTTTTGACCTTAGACAACAGCTCTGTTGGGATGCTGTCCCCCCAGTCACACAGCAGTAGACAGGTTCCAAGAGACCACAGAGGCTTCTTCAGTCACTGCACAAAACAGTGCAGCCTGTAGATCTCATGCCAGAAGGGAAGGGTTCAACTAGTAAAGTTCTCAGCAAAGGCTGCCTTGTGTGTCATTAAATTCATAACCTATCTGTCCTTCAGTGGTTGCTCCCCAACTCTCCCACAGCAGCCAAATGCTTTTCTTGTGGGCTCAGATACGACAGTGAAAGAGAAATAAAAATTTACAACCAGGCTTTATTCAGTTCCTTCTCCACCTTTAGATCCGAGATGATGAAAATATCATCAACATGGCCCACACACCACTAGCAGCAGAGTGATGCAAGTGGCTTAGCAGGGACGCACAGTGTCTGAAGGACAGACTTTCCTATGCACTTACTGTTCATCTCAAAGATGAATCAGGGTTATATGTAAACAAGGAAGAAAATGAACTGGGTTTCCCCACAGCTAAAGATCAATGTAGTCTGAAGATTTTAAATGCAAGACTGATCCTGAAAATGCACTTACAACCTTTCTCTAAAAGCCTGCCATCATTCAGAGCTGCTGTCTTGGCAGGAGTTAAATGGAGCAGAACTGGGTTCTTGCCCTCCCACCTGAACAGATAATCTTTGAGATCTCTGGTACAGTAGCCTGGTGTTGAGTCAATAGGTAGAGAAACCAAAATACTTCAAATTGTTGACAGCTTAAATAGCTTGAAAGCTGTGGCCGACACAGCTGTGTCTATGGCATTACTGAGCTGTCAGTCATGTGCTGTTCAGTGCTCAGTAACAATTTTTCTGGTCTTATGGCAGATCACCCCTTGTTTCTTTTCTCCTTCTTGATCACTCTCTCTTTAATAAAATGCTGTTGATTGCTACTGGGTTTCCCAGGCACAAATCAGACTCTTAGTGCAAATTCAAGTTGACTTTGTGGCCAGTTCTTGATGGTGTCATGGGGTGGTGGAGTGGGAGAGGCTGCAAGGGAACACTTTCATTAAGGAGGGGAAAGGGAGAGGATCAGCATCATCCAGGGAAGTGTCAGTGGGAGCAAGGAAACTCCAACATCCCTGAGTCAGGGAACCTGAACTGAAGAAGGCAGCCAGAAAAGGCAGGCAGGACACAGCAGGATGTGGGAGAGAGTCTGAAGCTGGCTGCACACCTGCCAGCTGGCTACTAGAGGTGAGGAGGGGTCTCAGGAAAAGAGAGGATGTGTAGGGCTGGAGGTGCTAGAAGATCACAGCAGGGGTCTCTGCTCTTTGACCAGCAAATGGGCAGAGCAGGAACAGTGAGCTGTAGAAGACATGATGTTACCTTGATGTTACATGATGTAAACCTTGATGTTACCTCATCTGACAAAGACAGAAGGTATTGCTGGAGATGGGACTTGAGACAAGGCACAGCACAGCTGGATTCCTGTCTCTCAACTGAAGTCCAGCCACAGCAGATTCCAGCAGAATCCTCTGGAGTTGGGGCCTGGCATATAAACACATTAAGGGCTGCTATTCATGGGAGCAGTGCAAACAAACCAGGGGGCTGGCTCACAGCTCCCATCAGTCACACATGAAACTCTATTTATACCTTCCTACACAACCAAATGAGCTGTGATTAACAAACACAGGCCATTTCAAGCATCACAGACTAGGCTTCATGGTAATTAAAAAAGGGGATGGAGAAGGAAAAAAATTTTCCAGCTCCCCCTTGTGCCTCTTCTCTGTCTTTGTTTTGTTCTCAGTTTTGCTGGCAGTCTCCATGTCCTGCCTCCCAGAAGTGATTTAAAGGTTATTTGATTATATGAGGACTGTTTTGTCTTACAGGACAAAACATCATCCCCTGGGAAACTCAGGAGATGCTTGTGCTGCAAATCCATGCCTGCATGCCTGCAGCTGATGGTCCCCATCAAGCCCCAGGTGCTGGAACCGTGTTTGTGTGTGCATGTGCACACATGAGTGTATTTATGTGTGTGTCTGTGTGCATGTGTGCATGAGCGCATGAGCACTCAGTGGCTGGCCAGGTGGAATCTCTGTGTTTAAAGAGAAGAAAGCTAACCTGTGAGCCCTCCTGCACTGAGAAGGAAAAAGAAAAAAAAAAAAGAAAATCAGGAAAAGGTGAACCCTAATACACAAATCTAAAAAAAATTAATGACTAAAATGAAGAAAGTTAGAGTTATCTGGTATTATTATTTCCAGGCCCCAGAGGAAGTGTAGAGGTTGGTGTTGAGTCCCATTCTGTAAAGGGCTGCTTGCTCTTAAGGCTCACTCCCTCATCTTTCTTTCACCAGAAGAAACAGTAGCCAAGAGCGGAGATGTGGGACAGGAACCACAGGCAAAGGCAGAGACCTCACAGAGACATCACTTTGATGCTCCAGCTCCAATGCTGCAACACGTCCCCTCTCCCCTCACCGAATGCCCACCACCAAGAGGAGTTCAGTAGACTACATTGCATCCCAATTATTCTCAGCAGTGATTCAGGGCTCTTCCCACCCCCTAATTCCCTCCTGCTGCCTTGCTGTGTTCCAGGGCCTGTGCCTGTTTGTGGAGCTGACGCTCTGCCCAGCTCTGCTGCAAAGGCTGCAGTGAGAAATGGCTGTGCATTGCTGAGCAGCTGGAAGCAGTTATTAACTGAATTTGGCATCCAAGCTGAACTACAAATGCATCTGGGTGGCTTGAATTGTTCTTAATTATATTTTTGTTTTATTGTTTTCATTTCGAGCTGTGCTCTACCACTACTCTCTGTGTATCTCTGTGCTGTACATTTTCTCTGCTTCCAGCCCAGGGTAATTGCTCCTTGTCGTGCTGTGTTTGCCATTTTAATTTTTTATCATCTCAGATACTTTCTTTTCTTTCCCCCTTTTGATTATTTGGTTATGTCATTCCCATTTGCCCTGACATTTCAATAAATTCACTTCTACATTATCTTTGTCCCTAGAGCAGCAGTTTATCCCTCTCTTTCTAATGTCTCTGTCTCAAAGCTGGATATGAACTGTTTATTTTTTCCTAACAGCTTCCCTTTTGGGCTGAGCAGCAACCAGCAGCAGAGAGCAGCGTGCTGGGCTGCAATCCTGGAGCCAGAGTGCCCCCTTCCAGAAATACTGAGGAATAACACCGCTCCCTTTAGGGGAAGAAGCACAGCCCGGCAGGACTCTGCAGCTCAGGGTCTAGCCACAGGTTAATATCCAGGTACTTAGATCAGGCTAACTAACAGGATGCTGCGGCAAAAGGTGTGTAAGGAAGTGAAGTTTTTTGGAGTATATTCCTAGATTGAGGCAATGCCCTTTATCCACTGGATTTTTCACTTCCCTCTCTCCTTCAGGTGCTTTTTTTTGCCTCTTTCAAACTTGCAGTTTCATCCTTCCAGCTAAGAGCTCAGAGGAAGGGTCTACAATGGTGGGCTGGAGACAGAGTTCTTCTCCTGCATGCTCAGGTTGTGCATGAGGAGGTGGCCCTGTCCTGCAGGACAGCACTTTTTCCCTTTGCAGTAGCTGATTCTACCCCAACCAAGCAGTTTCTATTTAGTCAAGGCTCTAAGCTTTGGCAGACACTGACAAATTTCACTCTGAGGTTAAAGACTGCTCTCAGCTGGCCAGTCTGGTCACCTATGGAGGGAACAGCCCCTCTTGCAGCATCACTGGAGAAAAAGAGGCTCGGGGGGCCTCATCACCTGAAAGGAAGTTTTGACAGGTGGGAATTAGTCTCTTCTCCCAAGAACAAGAGGGAGTGGCCTCAAGTTGCACCAGAGGAGGTTTAGATTGGATATCAGGAAAAATTCCTTTACTGAAAGTGTGATCTGGAGTTGGAACAGGAAGCCCAGGGAAGTGGTGGAATCAGCATCCCAGATGTGTTCACAGAGCTGTAGACGTGGCACTTGGGGACATGGTTTAATGGTGGACCTGGCAGAGTTGAACCTGATAACCTTAAAGGTCTTTTCCAACCTTAATGGCTCTAAGATTCTGTGATTCTTAGACCTTTTTGATCAGCAGGCTGGCATGAATGGAAGGGTTCAGGGGCCTCGTCTCTGGTCTCTGGCTGCCATGGAGCAAAATCTGGCAGGCTCAGCTTAAAGGGATGGATGAAGATGGGTTTTGAGGGAGCTGTTGGCCTTTGTGCAGAAGTGTGGTGGCACAGCCAGCCAGTGCATCCCAGTGTTTCTGGGGGAGGCACAGGGTGGAAAGGTGAGTGGAACAGAGGAATATGATACTTTATTAAAGCATCATATTCCTTTTTGGGGGCTGAACAGTGCTTACCACTCTCTAAAGAAAGGTCCTCACAAATGGTTTGTTTTCTGTAGCAACAAAATGACTAAGACCTTGAACCATAGTTTGAACTATGAGTTCACCCCAGCAGCTCTCTTCACACAGGTCTCTCTGGAGTGGTTATGTTGAAAACATCTGTCCATTTGAAGCTAGAACACAAAGACTAAGACAGACCTTCAGACCTTCAGACCTTCAGTTAAAAATATTCTCAGAACAGAGGAGGCTGCAGTCATACCTGCATCAAGAGAAAAAGTGAAGGAAACATGCTGTCCACATTTCATTCCAGGGAGTAATGAACACAAATGGTTCGTTTGAAACTGTAACACCAGGTTTAAGCTAAATTTAACAACATTGTGCAATCCTTTTCAAATCCTTTTCTTATTGCTATTAAACTTTATTAATATAAGAAACATTTTCCTTCAAGGCACTCCTTTTGGCCTTCAATAAAGTTCTCTTGTATTAACAAGCCATTGGAGTCTTGCTCTTTCTTGTATCTTTTAAGGTACTCCAAAGAAGACAAAACCTACCCTGGTAGCTGTGTGTTTAAGTTCCAGGGCAGGAAGGTCCCTTGCTAATTCATGACAGCTCCTCAGCATTTTGGGGAAGACATAGGTTCCTGTCAGGGCTGTCCCAGCAGTCAGCTAACATTATGGAATGGGAGGCCATGGAATTCTCACATGGTAAGCACTGTGCTATGCAGCCAGGGAAGCTCCAGCAGAGCGAGGGAACACGACATGTCCAAGAGCACAGTGAGTAAAGGACGGGGACTAAACCCCGGCTGTTCCTCTCTAGGCCTTGCCTTCACTACACGCCTTAAATACACCACCATTTTAGGCCATAACTGCAGTAGCACCAGGAATGGGACCCACAGCCGTGCAGTCACACTCATTCAGGTTCTTCCACTGCCAAGCTGGCCAGGCAGAGCAGCACCACAGGCTCTGAGGCACTGAGGCTGCTGCCTCAGGTGGGGATGCACAGTCCTGAGGGATGCATGCTCCCGAAGGATGCTCACTCCTGGCTGAGGACACCTTCCTGTCCCTGAGCCTCAGGAGTGCTGAGCCTAAGCACTCAGGAATTTACACATGCAGTGCTGGGAGAGCAGCGGCACAGAAAATATGGCTGCACTCCAGCAGGACAAGGCTGAAGTTGATCTCTCCTCTGTGGAAAGCTCAGCAGCTTGGTAGACATCAGGTGATTTGTACAGTGCAAAGTACTGTGGTTGGGTCATTGGGCTGAACTAGCTACTGAGCCTAAACTGTGCCAGTTTGTAAGCCAAGAGGCAGTCACTGCATCAGGGCTGCATCAAAAGCTGCATGGCCAACAGGTCAAGGGAGGGGGTTCTCTCCCTCTGCTCTGCACTCATGAGACCCCATCTGGAGTACTGCATCTGAGACATGAACCTGTTGAAGTGAGTCCAGAGGAGGGCCACAAAGGTGGTAGAACAGCTGGAGCACCTCTCCTATGAAGACAGGCTGAGACAGTCGGGGATGGAGAAGATTCTGGGGAGACCTTATAGCAGCCTTCCAGTACCAGCCTACAAAGAAAGATGGACAGGGATTTTTTTACAAGGGTATGTTGTGAAAGGGCAAGGGTTAATGGCTTTAAATTGAAAGAGGGCAGGTTTAGATTGGATGTTAGGAAGAAATTCTTTACTGTGAGGGTGGTGAGGCACTGGAACAGGATGCCCCACCCCTGGAAGTTTGTGGGTGCTCCATCTCTAGAAGTGTACAAGGGCAGGTTGGATGGGGCTTTGATAACCTGTTCCAGTGAAAGGTGTCTCTGCCCATGCACTGAGCTGATCTTTAAGGTCCCTTCCAACCCAAATCATTCTATGATTCTATGATCAGTAACTACATGACAGTGAGGGTACGTGAGGGTACATATCCATGTCTTACAGACATATGTGAATAGGCACACAAAGCTCTGCCCCATTTCTGAGGTCTCACAGTTTTATTTCTCTTCTTTGTAATGGAACGATAGGACTGAACAAGGGAACTTGTGTCATTAAAAACTTAACTCTGTTGTAACTGTATCTGGCCATTTTGGGGGCTAAGATGGGTGAACAGGCAAAGCAAGTATTGCAGCTGCCATCCAGGGTTTGTGTTGAGCATGTTTGAAGGCCAAGCCACAACTGGAAAGCCTCACCACAGACAAGCACAGTGTGGACATCAGAGCCAGTGAGCACTTTGCTCCTCAGGCCCAGAACTATTTTTAAAGATCCTGACCTGGTTACAGGCCTGCAGACACCTGGCGGGTGGGAAGGAGCAAATACAGGGACCTTCTCCATTATTTGAAAATAATTATTGGCTGTGAGTGTAGTCACCAAGCCTTATTACCCTGGCCCATCCCATGTTTGTCATCTCATCTCCTCCAACCCCCCAAACATGACACACTCTTGTCTTAGCTTCAGTGCATTGGAAGCTTTTTCAGAGCCAGATTTTCAGTCTGAGCGTGGATCAGAAGCTGTGGTGCCTGGGGCAGCTAGGGGAGGCTGACACCCACAAAGCAGCAAAGGCTGAGCCCACAGCCTGCTCATTCATGCCAAGGAATTTTGGCTGCAGGTGTAAGTGAATTCCTGGTATTGCTGGCAGGCAATGCCCCTAGCTATTCACAGCAGTGCTTTAATTCAGCCCACCTATGCTCAAGCGAGGATCCTGTGCAAGAACAACCCTGTGCAGAGCTTACATGAATTTAGCTACCAAGAAAGGCTTTTTTATTGTGAAGTTAAAAAGTGACGTGTGAAATTAAAAAGTGACACCCCACTTTGTCTCAGAAAACAATGGAAGGACCTCTCCCATGGGTGAACCACGTATATGAAAGATGGTACTTTTGTGCCCAGGATTATCACAGCATTTGCTGTGTGCAGATGTATTAAAAGCAAGCAGCCATTGAGTGACAGTACTGGGGCTTCCTATGATATGTTGGCATTGTAGCACAGAGCTTCTGTGAGGCACAGGGCAAATGATTGTAAATAATTATAGAATCAAATCTAATCTGTGTTAGAAAAGACCTCCAAGATCATGAAGTCCAACACTGCCAAGTCCACCACTAAACCATGTCCCCAGATGCCACATATAGGTGTTTTTTGAACACTTTCAAAAATTATGATTCCACCACTTCCCTGGGCAGCCTGAACACCCTTTCAGTGAAGAAATTTTTCCTAATATCCAATCTAAACCTCTTCTGGCACAACTTGAGGCCATTTATTTGGGAGAAGAGGTGGACCCCCACCTGGCTACACCCTTGTGTCAGGTATCTTCAGAGAGCAATAAGGTCCCCCTTTGGAGCCCCCTTTTCTCCAGGCTGAACAAACCCAGCTCCCTCAGCTGCTCCTCATCAGATTTGTGCCCCAGACCCTTCACCAGCTTTATTGCCATTCTCTGGACCCACTCCAGCATCTCACTGTTCCTCTTGCAGTGAGGGGCCCAAAACTGAACACAGGATTTGAGGTGTGGCCTCACCAGCGCCGAGCACAGGGAGACAATCCCTGCCCTGCTCCTGCTGGTCACACTATTGCTGATCCAGGCCAGGATGCCATGGGCCTGCTTGGCCACCTGGGCACACTGCTGTCTTGTGTTCAGATGGCTGTCAACCACTCCCCCAGGATATTTTCCAGCTGGCAGCTTTCCATGAATTCCACAAATTATGGAAAACATGACTGAATTCTCCTTGTGAAGTGTAAGAACCAGCATTCATTTTGTGATGCATTGGCCTGGCAGTTCTGCTCATACTCTCATAAAGGCACTAACAGGACAGATGTTCCCCTGCAGGTGTGTGTGCAGGGGGTCAGTTTGGCCCCATGCCAAACTCTCAACAAGGGGAAGCCTGTGCATGGGTGCACAGAGAGCAAAGGCACACTGCACAGTAGGAAATAAGGCTGCCAGGCCACACACATGTTAAGCAGCTTGAAACAAGGCTGGAGAGGTTCCTATTGGGCAAGGGTAAGAAGGTGAAAAGAAAAAATCCTTCATGCAGCGTTGACTGAGCTGTTACAGTCTGTTAGCTAAACTACAGACATGTAGTTTAGACACTGTGGAAATGCAACATTGTTAAATTGTTAAATAATTTTTGCCATCTGCCACTGGGAAACCAGGCACATGTTAGGTTGACCATTTACCCATGTGTTTTCCCCATCCCAAAATCTTGTGCAGAAGAGAAGTCAACTATCAGGATGTGCACAGCTCTGGGTTGCTTCATCGGGCTTCTGCATGAGGGAGAGGGAAAGGGGACCAAAGGATACTTGAGGGTGTCCTTGAGATCCTCCCATATTCTGGGACTATGCAAGAACCAAGGCAGTCTCCAGCCTAGGTCAGAGGCAACCTTCAGCTGTGTGTTGGCAACTGAACCTGCCAAGGTGGCAATACAAGAGAGCATTAGCATCAGCCTCATTTTATACAGCATTACCACTACAGCTAATCCAGGGCAGCCCGCATGAGGCCTATGGAACATCACATATGATGGAGAAGAGCTGTTTTACAGCAGCAATCCAGCAGCAGGCCTCTCTAGATGTGCTTCATTTTGAGCTGAAGCTTCTGGGTCAGCTGGACTTTCGCCACATTGCTGTTTTCCTCTGCCTTCTACCATCTTACAAGAAGCACTCGATGCTGTTGCATGGAATAATTTGAGTTACAATATTCTTAAACTGGGGCGGGGGCGGTGTGCAGACAGAAGGGCCCTTTGAGAAGACAACCCTCCCATCAAGTTTTAAGCATGTAACTCTACAAGTAATCCCCTGAGGATCCCCCTCCAGCCAGAGGCAAAGGCAGTCCTGGGGTGCAATGCCAGAAGCAAAGCCTGCCGTGGGAATTCAGGCCAGGCAGAAGACAGAGCAGTTCAGCCCCATATCAGGGCAAGCTGTACATCCACAAACAATTAGGGTGTGCATTTACAAAATGAGGTGCAGCTATAAACTGCTCAGTGAAGGAACCTGGTTCGGCAGAGCAGTGTCTGCACAGAGGAAAGGTTTTTGGTGTGAATGGGCATTTTTGCTCCAAATAACCTCTGTTATTGGGCTCCACCTAATGTGGAGCCTCTCAGCTCCCACACACACCTGCTCAGCTCCTCTTGCTGGTGATGCCTCTGTGTCCTTGACCAGCTTTCCTGCCCAGCAAGCACAGCCTCTACAGAGCTTTCAACAAGGTGCCCATTGCAGCTCAGTCAGCTGCAAGGGACAGCTGCCTCCAGGCTCTCCTCATACCTGGATGTTCCTCCCTCCCCACTCCAAACTTCAACTTTAAATAAAAAAAAGGTAAATTAAAAGGGAAAAACAAGGCGGCATTCACTGATGAAGGCTCTTGCAGCTGCTTGCTGTACTCATCAAAGAAGAGGAAGTGCCAATTACTTCCTTGTAGGAACTGTTTCTGTAATCAAAGCGCTCTGCGGTTGAGCTGCAAATGCCGATTCCCTCCCGCCCAGCACGGCCCCTGGGTCATGAGCCAGAACAGGAGGTAGCTGGCTGCCCACACCCTCATCAGTTCACACTTTCACACAGGAACACTCACACCTCTGTCTTCCTTGTGACATTCACCATTTCCTGGTGGAGTGAGGACAGGCCAGGCTGCTGTTGCAGGCACATCCACACTCAGGCCGGCACTGCAGAGTCAGAGCCCAGTAAATTTCCCATGAACAAGCACAGATGCTGCATGCCCCCAACCCCAGAGCATCCTGCCAGATGGGGAGGTTGGGGGAGTGAGGGGAACAGAATCATCTTTTTGCTGGGAAATGTCTTTCCTGCCCCTGCCCTTTGCTGTGGTAAGGCTCTTGCAGCCAAACAGGGAAGAATTACTTGTGGCCCATCCAGAGCAATTCAGCAGGAGTTGAAAAGAGCTCTTCCCAAGGACCTCCCAGGCTCGGGAACCTCTGTGCTTTGTGGCACTATTCGCAGGGGCTCAGACTTTGTGGCAACAAGGAAAGCCATGTGCAAACATGGCACCAGAGAAAACATGCCACAGGTAAGAAAAAAAACCAAAGAAAATAAAAGGGAAAAAAAAAAAAGGCACATTTTATTTTTTCCAATGCTGGCAGTCAGAATTTTGTTCAACTTTTTTGGGTCTGTGCCTTTTTTAAAAAAATACCAGAATACCAGTAGATACAATATTTCCTGGAGAAGCTTCTCTTATCTCCTAAAAGAGTGCACACTCTAAAGTAGGAAATGAAGCTGGAAAAACAACAGATCTTTGCCCCTCCTATTCTGTTTTTTCCCTAGCTCTCTTATAACCCAAAGACTTGTCTTAACCAAACAGTATCTTTTTTTTCAGTTTTATTCTCAAGTGTTTTACAGTATTCCTAAGTATCCTTTTCCCAGTTACAAAGTTATATTCGCCACATTAAAGCCGTGTTTAAAATAACTATTTTAATGATGTACCCAAAAAAGTACTGTAACTGTAGTAAATTAAGTGCACCAGAAAACCCCATCCAAACACCTGGGAAGACAGAGCAGCAGCAGAGACAGAGGGAGATGCCGGCTCTCTCTGCTGCTGTGCCCCAGCACAGCCCCGTGACCTTACAGCAGCTGATGTTCTCATCCAGAAGAGAATCTCTTCTGGCTTTGTTCATCCCAGCGTGCTGTCCTCCCCACCAGATTTCGTACAGAGAAATACAAAGAACGCAGACACACGTGTTTAGCTTGCTGACATAATGCCCATATTTAATCTTTTAAAACAAGAACAAAATCAAGAATAAAATCAAGAATAAAAATTTCATTTAAGTCATACAGTACATTAATCTTTCAGCAATGACCCAATCTACAGTACTCAAATGCCTGGCATGAAGTCTATTATCTCAGCATTTAACAAGTGTATAACCAGTGACACAGTAAAAGAAGAGCTCACAATACACAGCTAACACAATGAGTTTAGATTTTCTTTTAAGAGTCCAGCTAGGGTTTGTAATACATGGGTCACTTTTGAACCATACTTTAATCAGCTTTTTGTTCAGTCAATCTGTTTGGGGCTTTTTTTTCTGTTATGAGTTTTTCCATTATGTACAGGAAGATTATTTCAGATGAAATTGCACAAGTTAGAATATCTATCTATAGGCATACATGGTCAATCTAACTAAAAAAATTTAATAAGCAGTAATTACTCAGTCCTGGTTATACATTCCTAAAGGCTTAATAATACAGTTTTAAGAAGAAAAAAAAATAAAATAAAACACAACAAAACACAGCTGTAGGGTGGCAATCTCTGTAAGAAGTCTTCTTCCCTCCCAAAACAACCAAGGGCTAACTGTACTTTCCATGTTTGAAATGGGGTCTACAAAAAGAAGTCATTTCAGCAACTAAGTAATAAAAACCGTGTGACTGTGTCCTCTCTAACATCTGAATGGTTCAATGCGAAATTCAGTGAAGCTCTCAAATAAATAATACTGGTAGGATGCAGACTGTTAACAGAAATTAGGACAATATGCCCTGATAGCGCATTTGGGTATCTGTATGGATGAAGGGGCCATTACCCAGTGGCTAAAGCAGCCTGAAGCAGGACAGCCCTGCCTGCAGCAGCTGCAGAGGAGGGGAAAGGGTGGGCTCTTCAGCTTCTTTAGCCAAGGCTATAGCTGAATTTCCCCCACCTCTTATCAAGCACTTGCCCCGCCTGCTCTCAGTCCCTTCCTCCTGTCTGAGGCAGAATCTCCAGCCCAAAGGAGAGGGGAGCATGGCAGGGTGCAAGCCCACCCTCTTCCCATCTGAGATCCTGATGGTGAGCAGCAGGCACAGGTCTGCGTCTGCTGCAGCTTTGCCATAGGCAGGAGGGCTCTCTCAACCCATGGTGCAGGCAGGAGCTCTGCAGGCTGGAGGCTTCCTGGGTCCTGGCCCTGACTACCAGGAACAGACTCCTTCCAAAGAGTAGCTTTACCGAACACTAGAGACCCAGAGGGCTACCTCTAAGGCAAGTTAACTGAACAAGGGCGATGGAGCATCTTCTTCCCACATTAACAAAACATAAACCTAACTAATTAACACAACTGCTTTGACTTCTTTTAATCTCTCTTTTCTGGTGCCAGGTCCTGCTACACATGGAAAAAACCCCATAGAGAGCTGCTTTCCTAGATGGAAAAGCAGTAGAATCTTAAGCCTTGTGGATCTGCTTTGTAATTTGCTACTGGCATGAACAACAAAAAAGTCCCATTTGTTTGGTTGGTTTTTTGTGGTGTTTTTTTAAGAAAAAAAAAATACAGATCATCTAATGCACCGTCTCTGCACATCACACACGCTCACATGCACACGCACCAATGGAGAGCTCCAGAAGAACAGGCATGGGAACCACAAAGCCCAAACCGTGAAAAGATGTGGGGAATCTCACATTTGTTTTCAATTCCCATTTAGCAATGAAGCAGCAAAATGATGTATTGCAAGAAATAAACAGTCACAGAACACACATACACCCAAATGCAACCGTGGATACATTTTTCCCATTTTTTTCTTTTTCTGACAGACGTTGCTATTCATCTGATAGTTTCTTTCTGGCTGTGCTGAAGTTTGTGAAGAGCATCTGATGCTTATTTAACCTTTCATCAGAACACAAGAACCTCAGTGGCAATGGACAATCCATCTCATTAGTGCCACAACCAACCATCTCTGCTTGAGATTCTCTACAAAACCCTTTTGGAAGCTGAATCTGACTCTGCCTCTTTAGTGCCACTCTTGGTGGTTGTTTTTGTTTTTTTTTAAATTAACAAACACAGCATATTAATGCAAATTTGATGTTTTCTAAAAAATGCTCAGATAATTAGTTCAGCAATATGCAAAGTGCATCTATTTGGTTCTTTCCATAGATCACCTTCTGTTTTAAGTTTAAATTCCTTCACAGTTTAAAATATTGTGAAGAAATTATATGTATACTTTATGTATAGAACTATTTATATACATACACATATATACACACAACTCTGTACTTTATATAGCCATAAACACTCACTACTTAACTATTTATATTATATACACATGGCATGAACACACGCTCAGTGAAGAGTTGGTGCAGGCTGAAACCATTCCATCGGGTTTAATGGAATAACAACAGTGAAACCATGATTGAGTTATCAAGAGACACCGACATACATCTATTAGATAAGTGAAAGACCAATTAAATCAGCTCTTCCATTTTCCTATTAGCACAGGATTGTTCCCACCCCATTCCATGCTCCATAAGCACATACACAGCTACTTTGCATTCAGGTTACGTGAGAGGGCAGTGGTGGTTCTTTTTCCTAAATGAAAGAAGAGTCCATGTTTACTCGGGCTCATTGCAGCCTCTTCTGCAGGAGCATGGCACAGCTGGGTCTGGACGCCTTGGAGGATCCTGAAGGCTGTGCCTCTGCCAGCTGAAAGCACCTGCCAAAGCTTTATTGCATGGTTATGGGACAGCTATCAACTGCTCACAGTCTGTGAACTCTCTCTCCGACAAGTGGTACAACTGTATAAATACATATTTTAGCACAAAACAGTTTAACACGAGGCAAGTCCAAGTACAAACGAGACCTAAAGGCCTATGGGTGAACTTTAAAGGCCAGCAGTTCTTCAGAGTGCATGTTGTTTAAGGAACGCAAGTCAGGTAATTTCAAAAGAAGTTTTGTGAAAATAGAGGCTTCGTTTGGGTGGTTTTTCATAATTAAGGTCCTTAATGCACGGATTAGTGTTTCCTGAAGTGCCTCCACAGAATTGACATTTTCTATTCCAGAGCGATCTAAACAAAAGGGCAGGGTGAGAGGGAGAGAGAGAAATTAAAAAACAGGAGGGTGGGGGGGGGAAATGACTGAACAGACATAGCGTGCAACATAAAACCAGGGCAAGAATCCCTTACTAAATTAACAAGCACAAGAAAAATCACATACTTATGCTAGAAGTTTTAAATCACACACCAAAAGTCTTTCAAAGGTTATTTAGCATTAACTTTTCAAAGTACTAAGCTCATGCCAAACTGGCAGCATTCAATCACTATTTCTGTGATCCTTAACCCATGTTTCCAGAGAAGGACAGATTGAAGCAAATGTTTAAATATGTTGTTGAATCACAACTTTCAACTCAAGGAGAAAGACAGGGAACATGAAAGTAAAAATTTCAAACATTTCTTAAGGCTAGATATAGAACCCAAACTTAAACTGACGGTTTGAGGAGCAAATCCCACCCAGGACAAGCCACAGTTGTTGTCTGCACAATGGGATTCTTAGGGGGCAAAGGGAGTACAAGCATTCATATGACTGGGCACTATTTCTGAGTGTGTTCTGAAGCACTTACAAAATGAAACATGATGCACCCAAAAATTCCCAGCTGAGGAAAAGAAGAATGTCAACATCAAGACAAATATTATGTTCTCACATACTGCACTTACACTATGCCTGGAGCATTTCTTTCAAGAGAGCTGCATTTAGGAACACACCTGGTATCATTAGGTGGAACCCAAGTAAGTGGCTTGAAAGGATGAATTTTTTAGTAAAACATCTCACCTCATAACCAAGCACAGTAGCTGGTTTTTTCCAAGCTGCAGCTTCTTTTCTTAAACACTATGTAAATTCAGCAGGGCACATACACAGCCAAGTGACTGGCACAAACAGAAATGTGCTTTGATGTGTACATGCACTTAAGCACTTTGCAGAACTGGGACACGGAATGACAACAGCTTTCTGGAGTAACACTGAGTCAGACTGTACAGTCAGAGTGGGAATCCCTTCCTTATGCTGTCACTGTCAATCCAATCAGATTGCTCAGGTGAACAGTCTAGGAAGTCCTCCTGGACTACTCAGTGTAGTTCTCTACTGCTACAGGAAAAATTCTTACATAATCCACTTAAGTATGCACCTTTAAGTAATTACATGTGTTTTGCTCCTTCAGGAAGATTGTTCCAGAATCTTCTACAATTAGGAGCTCTGACTACTATTAAACAATTCTTATTAGTACACATTCCGCTCTTCTGTGAAGACTGTCCATTAGGTTTGACAGCTGCTGTCCAAGAGAACGTGAGTGAAGAGACATCTCTCAGCCTTTATTTATTAAATGATCTCTCCTGCTCGCCCCCTGCTCTGCAAAAGCTTTGCTCTGTTCTGATCAGGTACAATGCCATTTGCACAGAACATGCCCAACAGAGTTTCACAAGAGCTCTGTACAGTGAGGATAGTACTGCCTTGCCTCTGAAGGTGGAAGAATGCAGCCTAGCCTTTCCTGGCTGCCTGGGATGAGTTACTGTAGCCTCCTCGCTTCAATTAGTCCAAGTCTTTCTTCTCCCTCTCAGTCTACTTCCAGTGACCAGCAGAAGACTTTGTTACCATTATGCCAGTAAGGGATAATAATAGAGGGTGTGTACTTTATATTCTTCTACCACAAAACAAGACCCTTAGTTAAGGGATTATCTGGTTTCTAGATCTGCACAAACCACATTCTTTCAGCTTTGCTTTTGCCTCGCTTTTTCCTCTTTCAGTGACCATGATCCACCTTGCTACCTCTCCTCCATCTTCAACACATCCAGCTAACTGAAGCCAGAGGTGAAGCATTCTTTTAATACCGGAACGGTACCAAGGAATTCCTCAACACCACCCAAGTGTGATCCTGACTTTTCTTTCTTTGCCATATGACATAGGAAGGAGAGGGTGTACAGAGTTACACACAGTCCTTGCTACCTACCTCTGTTTGTTCTGCACATTCGAAATATTCCTCCTAAGAGCGGTTATTCATCCAGTGTTAAGTGGAGATGTTTCTGACAAGCTTTCTCCCAACTAGCAGTATTTAGAGACCTAATTCCTTTTTCCATTGGTGGGTTTTGGCTTTTTCTTAATTTTAATCAACTAAAAGTCTTTAAAAATATCTTTAATTAATGTGACATGATACTTTATATTGTGGATCACTTAATCAGCATTCAACAGTCACACTCCTTTCTGCTTTTGGAACTGATGTAGATCTTGACTACTGTGTTCCTTTCAGTCCCCTCTTGAATAACTTTCTGAGATGAAGTCATAATGGCTTTTTTATTCCACCTTCAGTTCTTTATACATTTATGGCATTTTTTCCTTTGCCTGCATCTCCATGTCATTCTCTCTGATTCTGTTCTTCAACTCTTTATCTCTAATGAAGTGCCACCTCCCCTTAGAGGAAATGACTCTTTCAGTTACACTGCTCCTCAAGGAGTGGGATGCAGGGATCTGTCTTTCAAGATCTGTTTAATCAACACATGCCCACAATCCTTCAGCTCTACGGGCACCTTCTCCTTCTGGCAATCCCTTGCACTGTAAGCATCTTCCCCAGGAACTCTGCTGAGGCCACTTCTGTTCTTCAGTATCTGCCTGAGCATGAACCCTGCTCATTTACTCACTTGTGCAATATAACAGCTGCAGCATTTTAATCCAGTCTCATAACAGAGTAAAGTCGCTCTGAAAATTTTTGAACTCACACTGATCATCAGGGTTAGCGTTGTGTCTGGAATACAGTCCCAATATTGACCAATAAAGCTGTACTTTATAGAATCCTGTAAAATTTTGTGAAGATGTCCAGGAAGACTGTGATCAGACTGCAGATCAGATCATGAGGTAGCTAAGATAGGCAGCAATAATATCCAAAATATGATCTGAAAAATCCTCGGCAACTGCAAGAAGCTTGGATACCAAACACCTTCTCTTTTTGTCCTGTTGCACGACTGACACTACATGTTGTACACGTTACATGCCATCCCTAAGCTAATCCCTGCTGGGACCTGGCAATCAGCACAGTGCTTTAGAGGCTGGGGAGATGGCACCGTGCTGGAAGCACATTTAACAGAACAGATACAGCCACTTCAACTGAAAACAGGTGGCACAGAGAATGAGATATTCTAGGACCCAGGAGCTGAGCAAGTAAGAAGAATGGCTGTAAGCCTAGTTAGAGTGCAAAAGAAGGGAAGAGACCTGGCTGTCAGTCCTTACTTTAAAGGCTGGCTCCAGTTCTTGTCAAGAATTTCCCGAGTCTGGAAAGGCAACTAAGACCTCAGGTTTCTCTCTGCTACCTGAACATTTTCATTAACAGATTCCACACTTCCTTCAGATTATAGTGCCATGCTTCCTTCACACTGCCATTTGTTCTGGCTCTTGAAGCTTGCTAACTCTGTGCCTCCCTCTGCTCATTATCACAGCTTAGAAACTGAAGAGGTGACAGCTGCCCCGTCCTGTGCTGTGACACTGCAGTTCAGCCATGCACAAAGCTATCAGACTGAACCGTCCTGTCTTGTTACAGAGGCCTCACGTGCCTACAGCACCATGCCTGGGTGCCCCTCCTAGGTACCACATGGGTCTGAATTGCTCGTGTGAAAGGGGGCACTTGTTCAAGGAGTTCAGTGCTCCCCAGCTGCTGGCTCATTGTCTAAGTGGGTGCCGTGAGCATTCCTTCTGCCTACCTCTAGAGAGCTTCTTACCCAGCATGCAGGGATTCTGCATCTTGCATTCCAGGTATTACATGCAGAGCTAATGTGCCTAATTTGAGGCTTGAGATAATACTACAGAAGTAGGTGCTTAATCCTTCTTTGAATCTGGGCCAGGGTGCTCTGTCTATCCAGGGACTGAAACAAGATAGGAGGCTGGTGAAGATGTCAGTGGATTGGCAGGCCTTTGGTGGTAAGAAGTCACGATGCAGATGATAGGGCTTTCTTGCTGACATAGGCAGAGATCAAACTGTTGGATTTAGACTTAAGTAAACTACGCAATAGACTTAAATGACAATACTTGGAAGCAAAAATACCACCTTATCCAAAGACTTATGCTGTGCAAGTCAGGAGTAATTTCAGTAATGCTGTCCTGTGAAACTTGGAGGAGTCAGACAAATAGCATCTAAATGGCCACGGGGCAGCTATTTGTGTTTGCATTACATAGAAAGCAGTAGGAAAAAATACGCCCATTGTCACCTTTTTTGTAAAAGGCAGTATTAGAAAGACTAAGTATGCTAAAAAGTACATTACACACTGCCTTAAAAACCTACTCAACTGCACTTAGACATGAAATAACAGGGTATACATTTTACAGAAAACTCTCAATAGAGAGTCACATTAAATTTTTGGAAAGGTGCTAAGGTTAACTTTCTCTCCTTACCAGCAGATACCAGGACAACCGCTGTAAACAAACTCATTTCCTCATCGCTAAGTTGCAGGGCATTTAGTTTCTCACTAAATTCAAACATTGAGTTGAGCAGATCACCGGCTCCCATTGAATGCAAGTCATCCACACTGTACTTCTTGCCACTCAGGAAGGTGACAGTACGTTCCTTTGCATCAAACAAAGATGCAAATCGTACCATTAAAACCTGGTGAAAGGAAAAGGAAGAAAAAAAGAACAACAAAACCAGATAAATGTAGGTGCATTTCTAGAAAAACCAAAGAAAAAAAATTAGACTTTTTAACATCATTCAAAGTGTCTCATTAACCATTCTAGAAGCATTCTATACAGAAACCGTCAGCATGCTACTGAGCTGCAAAACACAGTGTAAGCTCTGGCCCCGTAATCTGAGAGAAACAAACAAGTGACAAAATTAAGAAGCAGATGCAGGGGAGGGGCTACAGCATATGAAAGGCAGGAAAATTAAAATTTAAGCCTCAGACAGCCTGAGCCACACAGACCATGTCATTCATAAATATGCCAGTAGGACAACTTGCTTAAGCCACACAACAGCCAAAGGCATACAGAGCATTAAAAGAAATGCTTTCTTGGCCACACTCATGAGGAGCAAAATGAAGGTACTGAACCAGATTCTTACTTGGTGTAAAGTGGAGCAGCTCTGTGGAAACAATGCTGATTTACACCAACCACCTGATGATGGGGCCCCCCTAGGCATTCTTTGGAAAAGTACCATGCCACATCACTGTACCCACAAGAATGTTAATGAGCTCTGCTAGAAAGGAGCCACATGTAGAGCTTTTAAAAGGCTGGGGAAGCACAGCTTGAGATGGCACCTGGTCTGCAGCAGCTGGGAATACCCTTTTGGTACAAGCACCTGGGCTGGAGCAGTTGAGGTGTGCTAAACTTACCCCTTTGGGCTGAAATTTCTCTTGTGGTTTCTCAGTTGTACTGTGAAATGTTTCCCTCTGGAATGGCTTGTAAAGTTTCATTTGCTCATGTTCAACAACCTTATTTACATTTTCAAGGTTTAAGTTGCACAGAACAGTCTTCTGATTTGAAGAAAATGAACTAACTGGCATTGGTTAAAACTTCAGACTCGCTGTAATCTCTTGGTGTGACAGTTGTCTCTTCTCATTTACCCTATTAACTGCATTAATTCAAATGTTTACTATAGGTGAGAGGAGAACCGGGTTTTCAGACTAGTGCCTTTGACAAGCTTAAAGAAGGGAGTGTTCAAAACAAATGAAAATATCTGAGAATTCAAACACTGTTCATGCACATTACATGACCCTGCTCCTAAATTTTATGAGCCAAACATGCAGCAACCTTGACAGACACAAGAGCACTACGTACTCTTCACTTTCGTCAGCTAAGCTATCTGTCCTTTGATGACATTAACTGCAGAGTGCAAAAACCCAGATGCAGAAGCCATCAGAATACAACAAAAACAGGCAAAGGGCAGGCAGACAAAGCTGAACTTGTGCTTTAGCACAGACCCACCAGGTATCCAGCAACCTTTCAGTTCAAAACGGTATTCTCCCTATAGAACTGGGCTTTAGAAACATCTTTAAAGAACGAGCAACCAGGGTTAGTGCTGGTATTCAAAACTGAAGCCTGTAAAATTGTGCTGACTTATTCTAAGGCAAAGACCTCACCTATTTCAAAGCTAACATTCTAAACAAGGAAGAACAGTTTGGAATATGGCATAGCACAGGATTGATTCATCCCATTTCAAACCAGGCTCATGCTTGTGCATGCTGAGGATACACCTGACCAATCCTTTCACCTAACCATAGCAACACAGGCACATAAAAACCTCCACTCTTGGAGGTTACTTGATCACCTCCCTACCAGCCGTAGTCAAATCCAAGTCACTACTCAAAGGGATCCAAGGGCCTTGTTAGTTCTACCATCAACTACATTTGGAGGAGAGGTGGAGGAGGGCCCACTCAAAACCAGTGCAATTCCTTATTTTAGGCTCACTACTGTTTCTGGCTCTCATAAGAAGCCATGCAAATGCCACCACAGTACACTGAGCTCCCCAGTAGTCCCAGTTCGAAGAGACCTTTTTAGCTTACATGTGTGTGACTATATATAGCAGTGCAGCTTCTGCACCAACACTGTCTCCATGTGTGCTCTTACCCTGAAAGGAACAGGCACTCCTCGAGCATGAACTGCTAACAAGCACAGTTCCAAGTCAGGCACACCAGACTTGGAGGCAGCACTTTCACTCGGGTTCTTCTATTAACATGTAGACACTGGAATATTCCGGTTCAGTTACCCAGAAGACAGAAATGACCTTGCGTGCACCAGGCTTTCAAGATGCTTTTGCCTCTATCGCAACGGTTTCATTAATCCTGTTGTGGATTTTTTTCCACTGTTCTGCAGCCCTACTTTCTGGTTTTTTCCTGTTGCTAAGATGCCACATAGGCCTTTAACTAGAAGTTGTAGCTCACTAACAGGAATCATTAATATTTCTTATAAATAAGTGAATAGTGACAAGCATGCAGCCATACATTATTATTAATTCCCCTGGATATAGAAACCTCCTTATCAGCAGTGCTTGTAACTGGCAAAAAGGCATATGACTGAGGCTTGAGAAAAGCTTCAGGTGAAGCAAGGCCAAGACAAAACATTTTACTTCCAAAACATGAACATTTGGCTTTACATCATAGGGACAGTTCAAGCCAAAATTTTCACCTTCCTCCTCCTCCTTTGCAGAGAAAGGAACCAACATTTTTGTGTAAGGTGGAAGTAGTAAAGAAGTAAAAATACAGCCCACAGGAGTTGTAGAGGAATATTAAAAGGTCAAGAATAAGTACAACAGAAAAATATACATGACAGCAAAATGAAGGAAACAAAAAAACTAATAGACTCCAGGCAACAAGTCCTCCTGTATAACTTATACCTTCCAACCCAACAATTATCCATTTTAGAACTGGACTGTATAAATGCAGACAGAAGACCCAACACATCACATAAGAAATGTCTTAATTTCAGGTAAATATAAAATCCAGCACCTCTCTTTGAAAGAATAAATCATGTAAACAAAAGCAAAGGCATCGCCAATGCTACAATCCCCAGAAAACCACAGGAACGCCAAATACTAGGGACTTCAGCTTCTCTGACCCTCTCTATTCAAATTTCACATTTGAATATTTATGAAATGTGTCCTCTCTATTCAAATTTCACACTTGAATATTTATGAAATGTGTATGGTCTCCAATAGACACAAGGGTCTGGAAGGACAACTCAAACATGATGTAAAGGTCATCTAGTGAAGGTCACTAATTATAAAACAGCACCGAGCTCTGTGGTATCATTTCCAAATTAATACCACTAATTCACATGTACGTCATGACCACAAGTGGATGCAATTAACCACGAGGACCTAGTGGGATTAGGATAGAGTAAGTCAGGCTGCAGCTGGCACACAGTACCTACAGAGCTGCAGCAGTACAGGTAGTTACCATTGTTACTGCACTGGACAGGAACACTTCAGACACTCCCAAGTTGCCACCAAAGGGGTGACTGGACAGGATTGGATACTCTGGCTTTTGCAGGAAGCAGAGTGGCACAAGGACATGCAGAGCGATGAACACATTCCTCGACAAAACTTCTAAGTCAGTAGACAGCTTTCTAACCTATCCATCCTTCCAGATGCAGTACAGTTCCCCAGGGTAAGCAAAGGTAGCTAGAAACCCCTAATTATGCATTTGTTAATCCCCAGGGAAGAGTAGAAGGGCTGAGCAGTTTTCAGTTTTTGGAAGAGGGACAGGTCACCAAGGTCTGACCAAACAGATCCCTTGGACACCATCACCTCAGAGAATGCTCAGAGCATCCATGAACAAGCTGTTTTCACCTGATGTAACCCAGTTCTATTTGGTTCTGTTCTTACAGGGTCAGACTGATGCACAGCTTGTCAGGTTTGCAATAGACACACAGTGGTCTCACCTCAAAGGTCCCAGCCTTCAGAAGATTGACCTGGTCATGTTGGGAGAGATCTCGGAAACCTGGGATGCGCTTGGCGAACTCCACCACCTCCTTCACTGCAGGAGTAAAACTCAGGGAAAACTCTTCCCAGATTTCATGGCCAGACTTGTTTGGGTCCACATGGGGAGTCTTACTCATTGGGCAGACCTGATGTTTGCAAAACACAGACAGAAAACAACTTTTAAAGGTATCATTCCAAATGCTGACAAATATTTAAAAGAAACATGTTTACTATTCAACAAAACTTTGCAATAATGACACAGAAAAAAAGGATCAGTATTCCTCAATCAATTCCCAAAACACCTGGATTTCTTGCCCTTGCTTTAAAAGGAACAAGAAAAAAATCCATGGGACTGTTAGCAATCTGTTTAAAATTTTGTTAACTTTGGAACCTACAACCCTGTGTACTGCAAAAGACCTGACAGAACCAAGGTTATGCTACTCTTCCCCGATCTCAACTCATCTAGTCTGACATCTGAATTTCTCTTTACTTGTATTATCCCTGTAATTTCACAGTAAATTGCAATTTCACAATCAATCAGTTGCAATCTCACAGTCACTGTGACATTCATTCTCCTATCCTTCTTGTTTTGCAGGCAACTGAAGTGCTTCAGCCAAGGCAACAAAGATGTCAACACCAGAGCAAGAAAGGAAGCCTTGGTTTCCTGAGTCACAGGTTTACACCCTCATTACAAGGATAACCCTCTTCTGCAAGTTTCCTTTTACTTGTATCACTGAAGGAGGAACACCAAGGAACTGGTATTCCAGTATTTCTCGGTCACAAGATGACAAAATGTTCTTTCTTTTATACAAACATACAGCAATTTTTTGTAGGAAAGTCTGAATCCATTACACTGAGATCAGACGTATCAGTCAGGGCTGACTGCCAATAAATTCCCTCTGCAAAAGCCAACCAGAAGCTCTGCGATATTTTCAGTTCTAGCTTCTAAAATTTACATCTTTTAATGAAGCTTAAACCTTTTAAGATTCATTTCACCTGTCATCATCAAGGACAAAAATTCTTTTTAAGTATTCCTCACAAGTATACTAAATGGTGTATGCAATCCTACATAATGTCAGCAAAACAAAGAGAAAACAGTGAAATAGATTAGCAATTCCTCAGAGCTATGCTGTTTTTGCAGTGCATCTTGAATATGGTAATTGCTTAGGAATTCTCTGCGTGGGAGGTCCTAAGATTACAAGACTATAATATTTTGGCAAAAGGAAAGGTCTAGGCACACAACCAGAAGGATAGCAGATGCCAACCACTACTGTGCCAGTGATACTGCAATGGTTCACATAGGTACTGTTATAAATACAGCACTCTCTGAAAATAAGGAATCTCTGGTTCAGTACCCTGCTCTGCAATGGACATAAAACTCCTCATTCTGCAAGAGGTTACCCTTACCCACAGGCACTCAGTCCCAAGGGGAAACTACCACTTCCACACCCAGTGCATTGTGTCTGTGGTCTCCTGGTAGACCTCTGCCCAAGAATCAGAGTATCTCAAATTAGAAGAGACCCATAAGGATTGAGTCCAACTCCATGCTCCTTTGCAGAACCACCTAAACCTAAACCACACACCTAAGAGTGCCATCCAGGCACTCCCTGAACTCTGACAGGCTTCCTATGGAAGCAGTTGTCAGCTTGTACAGTCACCAGATCTCTTCAGAGGAACCTCTTCAGGAATGGCCTGTTCGCTTTTCTGGTTACAGGGGTATTGAGTAAAAACGACCAAACCCCTGAACATCTGTCTCCATACTGGTTCAGAGCCTAATTACTTGCCCTTATTGCTGCTGACTCATTTTGGTCAGATCATGAACTCCACTGAGTTCTTGGGCAAAACCCTCATCCCTATCAGGGATGTGGAGCACGGAGGGGGAGCTGCAGTGCTCTGCTGGATTTGGTTTTGTCTCCTCCTCACTGACTAGCTATTGCCTGCAGCTGCCATGCACAGGTCAAACTGACTGGTTGAGCCTCTGCAAGGCAGCACCACTCCCTACCCGCCCATACTGACAGGTTTAACCTCTGCTTCTCAGGAGTGCAAAGAATGCTGCTGTAGTGACACCACATACTTTCCCTGCAAGGAAGAAAGGCTGGGAATTATTATTTGCCATGCTGTAGTGCCTGAAGTCTGCAATTAAGGTCAGACCCTGCTAGGGATGGCATGGTCTATATATGCAGTAGACAAAGAAGAGTTAAAAAAAAAAAAAAAAAAAAAACACACAACAAAAAAGCCCCCCACGGAAATGCAGCATCAAAATAAACACCTTCACTGTGGACTCCTTTGGGGGTCTTCAAGAACCTGTGAAGGATCTTCACCAAGTAGGAGGAAGAAAAACACTGGCAGCTCAAGTACTTCAGAAAGGTCAGGGGCTCATGCTTCACACCAGGAGCACAGGATGAGAACGAGGATGTTATGTTCTCTCATCCCAGGCGGCTCCAGTGATAAAGAGAAGGACAATCTATTTTAAGGGGCTTACAGAACTGGTTGCCTGAATGGCAGAGAAACAGCAGGTGCAAGGCAAATGAGAGGGACCTGTTAAGGAAAGGCAAAAAAACCCCAACTAAACCAAGCCAGCAACCATACGCAAAAAACCAGGAAGCATCCTCGTTAGGAATGCAGTGAGAAAATGCTCTAGCAAAGTCATCTAAGGTACCCAAAAACGTGTCTAGACCCTCGTTTGCGTGAGTACTACAGAAAAGACCCTGAACTTCTCTCTAAAGGTTTAGCTGTGCATCTTGCTCCTGAAGATGTCCTACATGGAAAAGGATGTGTAGCCTGTGGGCCTCATTATAATGAAACGAATCAAAAAATCCCAATCACCAAAAAAGCAGTCTACCCTGCAACAGAGATTTTAGAACCCATAGTAAGGCCTGTAGACTGGCTTAAAACCCTAGCCCTGGGGTTTGACCCCAGAAATTTGCTCCGAGTATCCTTAAGGAAAATATGGTACATCTGACTGTGTAGATTATTTGAAAGTAAAGTCTATTCTGTTTTCATTTTAAAGTCAAGTAACATAAAAAACCCATGACTTTTTTTCAACCAATACTCTTTGATTTTACTTTCAGTTAGCTAAAAACCAAGCCAATAAACCCCATCACTTGTATGATTTCAAATCCTTCACACCTTGAGCCATTTTTGTCGTTCATCACAATTTGCACTATCAAACTAGTGTCACCCTCTAAAGTTTCAGCACTTGTGCCAGCTGCGTGCAGCTTCACTGACTACTGAGGCACAACTGGATCCCACCCCCCAACAACTAAGTCAAACCAAACAATTGATATCAACATACCAGATGCATTCTTCCTCCAGTGCTACAAGAGTAAGTGGTGCTCTTGTTTGGAGAAAAGCCATCTTCTGGGATTCTCTCACACATTCTCTGAGTGTACCCACCAGTGAAGTTCATGCAGTGGCTGTTTGTGAAGCACACGGCATGCCCACTTGGATAATGCATTGTGCTTCTCCCTTTATACTGTCCACCAAGGTGCTGCTCCCTTTCAGGGTACTGAGGGCCACCGAGGCCACCAACACAGTGCTCGCTGCTCAAGATGTACTGCTCGGTGCTCTTTGACACTCTCTCCCCACCCTGGGGCTGCATCATCTCTGCTGGGTTTTGGGACTGTTCTTGGTTGTACATGAAAGTGTCTTTGTGGGCCCTAGTGACCATACCGATCACTTCCTCCTTAGCCATGTCAGCACTAGGAGGGGGAGAAGGGCTTTTGATGGTTTCTCGCTCTTGTTTGGGCTTGGAGGAAAGATCTTCTTGAGGTGCTTGGTCTTGATGTTCTGTTAATGCTTCATTGGGCAAATGACCACTGAACTGACTGTTCATCATGGTTTTCATGGCACTCTGCATTTCAATCAACATCCTCTGTTTTTCACGTTTGGGAATACGGCCAAATCGAACAGCTATCAAGGTGAAGAAATGGACAGTCGTGGAAAGGGAGGAAAAAAAAAGAAAAAGAAAGTCAGTCCTGAAAGTATTAGAATGCACACACAAAATACACACCCCAACCAAAAATCCTGCCTTTTAAGGCAAGATTTTAACTGCTCTCACCAATACTACAGCAGGGGGATTACCAGTGAAGTCAAAGAGCTTCTGGGGCATAGGACTGGCATGAATACAAGTGTATGCTGTTGTTTGCACACAGGGAGAAGGCAGCTCTAAGGCACAGTCTGTAATGCCTCTTCCCCTTTTGCCTCAAACCTGGCTATGCAGTATACACACAGTTGTGTTAACTGAAGAAGTGTCAGGCTTTAAGATTGGATCTATTAGATCAGCACAACTTCATGAGCTGACAATTAGCTGAATGTAAACACAGTTCATATACAAACACAGTTCATCTTTGCATAAAAGTCCTACAAGACAGGTCCTCACGGACCAATTACGCAACTTACCAAAACAAAAGAATCAATGCTGAACAAAGCTTACCTTGGCAAATTTTCGTGATACACTTTGCCTTGACAAGGACATTTTCTGCTGGCAAGGGGATGGGCATCATTGTGGCTGCAGCACTTTTGACCCTGTCCTAGGGAGTCTACAACTGCCTCTGCCACCCTGTCCAACCGCAGCCACACAAGGGCTCATAACCAGTTTCGACTGATGTAATTATGCTCGTGCAGTAGTCCATCATTAATGTAACTAAGCCTCTTTCATTAGAGCAGGTGCAACCTTGTGCGCAAACAAGCGCCTAGGGGATGAAATAACTCCCATGCACGACAAGAACTCGGAACAATTATTTAAAATAAGTTCTAACACTCCACCCACTAAATTATTAACAGCCTGAGATTCCTAGCTCTTGTGAAATAAACACCCAGAGAAAATTAAAAAGTGAAACAGAAGGAAGAGTTCTCGTTGTGGCAGTAAGCTGTGGCAGACAGATGAACTACACTTTCAGCATTATTTATTAAAATGTCACAAGGAGTGGACAGCCAGCAAGGTGGTCAGAGACACAGACCAACATGACCATTTCCTCCTTGCCTTTCCTCTCCCTCTAAGAAAATAAAGAAAGAAAAAGAAAAAAAGGGAGCAGGTACATGCTCATCCTATGCACCTAAAGCTAACTCTTTAACCTCTATGGTGACTACTCTAAAGCTATCAGGTTGGGCAGAATTCCCTTTCATTGAAAAAGCAATAATAAAAAAAGAAAAAAAAAAACAAAGGGAAAAAAAAGAAAAACATAAGTCTTGCTCAGATTCAGGTAGGATACTGATGTAAGTCTTAACATTAAACCAAAATCAAGACACTTGTTACAACCATCCCCCTAGCAGGCCACTGCAGCGCAACCCACTGCATCAGCTCCACAAGTGGGAGGACGGCCCTGCGGCTGCTCATGGTGTCACCTTACCAGCTTAGGACACTCATGGAGCAAGAAGGAAAGCTGAACTAAATGCCCTCAGACAGGGAACCCTCCTTGACAATAGGGCTTAGCTGCATTATCTGCCATTAAGACCCCTCAGCAACTGGTTTTGAGGTGGGCAGCAGATTCTCTCTTAGAGGATCCCTGCTCAGTAGAGGAACGTACCATCTCTTGACATCCCAACAGACAGGCATTTTTTGAAACGACACTGCTGGCATCTGTTCCTATTCATTCTCATTATAGAGCAGTTGTTATTCTTCAAGCACTTCTTATACTGGATGTTTTGCTGAATGCTTCTTCTGAAAAAACCCTGTAAACAAGCAAAAAACCCCCCACAACTATCATTACAGCACACGTCAAATCCTTCCACCAAGATTCATCTCTCTGCGAGCATGGTAAACCTCACTGCATCACATCAGCTGCTTCAGAGCCATCAGCCCCAAAAGATTTTAAAGAACTTGGTACTCCTCACGACTTACTTCCCCTTTGTGTGTGACCTGTATGTAATGCGAACTAGTTATGACTTCTAATTACAGAAGATGCTAAGTTGTTCTCTGCATAGTCAGCACTTAAGAGCAAACTATGTCCAATATTGCCCTATCACTCACTGTACTAACAGTTCCTAAGATGTGGTCTCAAACACCTATGACATCAAGTGCAAAGATGGGAGTCAAAATAATGTATTTTGACATCCATCTCTGCAGTCTGGCAACAAAACCATCCTGCTGCACCACACGACCTTCAAAGGTGTTTTTTTCACATGACCCTTTATGCTGATAAGCTCCTTCACAGAACATAACATTTGCAATGTCAGATTAAGAAAACACATATTTAGTTCTGGCCTTCCCTGTGGTAAAGAACTGCTTTTTCAAAGCTGTTTTGTTCTGTGTCCCAGCCCAGGTGACAACTCACACCCACTATCTCTTAACGCAATTAACATGCACATGTCTTGGGTGACATGGTCCTTACCACCTCTGCTTCCAGTTCTTGTTCTCTGCTGTGCACTCCAAGCCAGGCAGGATTGGACAAGGGGTGGGAACAGAAAGTACTGCAGAGTTTGGAAAATGCTGTATATTCGTAAGTGGTTTGCCTGTTTCCTACAGCTTCTGAAACTTCTCACATTTAACAGAGAACTACACCCAATTTTTTTTTTGGCAGTATCACCCCTTTTTCCCTATGGGGAGAACTTGAGCATTTCACCATCAGAAAGGTGAGCAGAAATATAGCTCACCTTGCAGCCCTCACAGGCATGAACACCATAATGAAATCCTGAAGCGACATCTCCACAGACTTTGCAAAGAAGAACCATGCCATTAAATTCTAGAATCAAACAAAAAAGTCAAGGATATAGAAACCAATGACAACTGCAGGAACATGTTTCCAGCTTTTAAAACCTGGACTTAAATCAAAATACGTGACATCAGTTCAACACATGAAAAAAATGCAGCAGAAGAACAAACATGAATGTACAAACCCCCTGAACAGTTCAGAAGGTACCCGTGCAAGGGTGGGGGAAAAAGAGGACAAACACGAAGCACTCAAACGAATAGGGAGAAAGCATATATTCACTGGGCTTTCAAACAGAGTAGCACTGCACTCAGGAGCAGAAAAAGAAAGTCTGCTTACATTTAAGCACTTTTAAAAGGACCATTCAGTTAACTAGGCCACCAAAGTTCAGGCTCAATCTGTTTTTTCCATCAGGACAAGAAAGCCTATGAAAGGCTACAGTTTCCCCAACAGAGAACAAACACTTTTTCTTAAAAACCAGAAATACTAAAGGACGCTTTATAATATATTCAACACCAACCATACACTGTACCTATCTGATAACAATTTAGGACTGGTAGCTCAGCCGTATCTACTATGTAGAGACCACTCATTTGAGTGCATAGCCAGAATGGCTTGCACATTTGAACTTGAAAACACCTTCTCAATCGCGTAAAAATGCTCACGGTTTGGGTTTTTTAAATTTTCCCCCCACCTATTTTATTTCACCTTGTCAATAAAATTTTTTTTGCAAGTCCTAAGTGCTGGTCTAACATTGGTTTCACTGAAGCCAGTGGGAATTTTACCAGTGAGTTCTGTAAACACAAAATTACCTTAATCCAACAGAGACAGCTGGAAATACTCCCACAGAAACATATTCTACCAGAAAAGTAACTTATTTGACATTTGGGGTTCATTTGTAAAGAGGAACTAAAACATTTTTTTAAGGATTTCAAAAAGAGAAAGAAGCAAACCACAACTTTATTTTTTTTTTTAAACACAGCTAGTACTGAGCTAAAAAAGTTATCTATCTGAACAGTTTACAACAGGTTTCATTTCAGGAACCTCTGCACTGATACCAAAAACCTGGTTACTAGAGAATCTTTAAGTAAACGTTCTTACTAAAAACTTCAAATAGGAACACTTAAAAAAAACACCCCAAAACAACAAACAAACAAACAACAGAACAGACCCACAACCCTATTTGAGGCAGAACTATCAGACACTTCTTCTAGCTTCATAACAATCCAAAATGATAGAACAATTCTGCCAATAAAAGAATTCAGCCTCCAAAAGACTAAATTCCAGCTGTTTGCTGAATCACTCATTCCAGTATTTATTTTGAATCCTGCCCTTTCAAAACTGTTCAAATCTACTTCTCTATCACTGATCTCTTCTAAATACCAAAAGAAGTGCAAAGTAAATAGGTGGAGATAGATGGTAATATGCATTTTAAATGGCCATCCTTTAGTTCTGGTTTACAAGTATTTTATTTTCCACATCCACAGAATTATGACTTGGAATCAAAAGCATAACTGCTCCACCCACAGCTATAAAAATACTATGCTTGGGTAATTTATTTCTTTTGTTCCTCACAACTGCAGGGGAGGGAAGGTGAAGGGGCAGGGGACAGAGTATGAAAGAACAGAGAAACTAGATTTCCAAGACAGCTCCATAAATACTCTTGAGGCAATTTCTGATTATACTACCTTTACTTCATCACTTCTCTTTAACCAAGTGTTTGATTTTACCAAGAGCAGTTTTCACTAACGAAAATTCGAAGTAAAGCTGGACTGTATTTATGGACTGTTTGAAGTTGGCAGCAATGGGACCCCATTGTATTAGCATTTGTATGGCAATACCACATGTATTACCACACATAATATGCCAAACTATAAAAATGGAGGCTTTGCTATGCACCTGCACCAAAGGGAGACCTGGTTGTAACACAGGGTTGTTACACACAAGGGGAAAATGGTGTTTTCAGGAACTGGCACCAAACATACTTGTGACTCCATTATGGCCTTTTGTCAAACCAGCAACACTGGACTGGTTTGGTTTAATAGTCTCCTCCAGCCGATCGCTCTTCGGTGCTCCGTCAGAGCCTTCACCGCTCCGGCCACTGCATCCGCTCTCCGAGGAGGAGCTGTTTGGAGGAGATGGAACAGGCGAAGAGGACGACTGGAAACCGCTGTCTGAGCTCTCGCTGTGACATGAGGCTGGGCTAGATGCCGAGCTCGAAGAGCTGATGTAAGCTATCACACCCCCTAAGGCAAGAAAAAAAAGGCAGCACGTAGTGACATAACCAGCAGACATGCACCGCTGCCATGTGAGCCACGCCGTGACCCAGCACCACCAGATCAGCCATTACATGCTCCTGGGAGCTCTCCTTTCCCTCCCTCTCTCCCTCAAGCTTGTTTGTCTCCATTTGTTTCCTATGGCTGACCTCCCAGTCTGCCCCATCCCATTCTCCCATCTTATCAGCCTCCTCTGGTCCACGCCAAGATGAAATGGCATAACCAAAAGACAGAGCAACAAGCCATGGTGCTGGAAGGATAGGGCAGCAGGGACAGGGCATGGAGTGACCAGAGAGGGTTTCCCGGGCCACCCTCTGAGCAGAGCTCATCTGGAGCCAGAGCAAAGACAGGATCTTACAGCGCTGTGGAGCCAGAATGCAAACAAGCTAGGTTAGGGACAGAAATAGGGCAGAGAGAACGACTTCATGCAGGCTACGTGCCAAAGGCACAGAAAGGAAGGGCTGGGAGGTGCTCACGATGCAGAAGGGAAGGGGGCAAGGGAAGGAAATAGCACTGCAGTCTGGTTAGCCTACTGAACGCCATTTGTCCGACTGCAAGCCTTTGTAGCATTTCTAGCAGCAGCTAAACTCCAACTGCCAGGCTGCTATTTGCAAACAGCCTCTGTCCTGCCGCCTCTTGCAGTCTGACACACTTGAGAATCCCTCAGATGAAACAGCTTTTTGTCCTCAGGCAGACCTGGGAGCAGTTCTGGCTTTTCACAGGCTCCTTCTTCTTGCTCATAAGCAAGAGAAATCGTTTGCACTTCATATGAGTTTGTCTCCAAGACTCAGCATTTCAAAAGTCAATATAAAAACATTTGATATTTCACACAAGAATTTCAAAAGCCATAGCCATGAAACTGTTTAAATAAATCACACTCAGTATGTTCTACATTTTATGCCTCTATTGCTCAGTAGACTGTCTTCACTGATGACTCAGGACATTGCAGCAAGGAACTCCACACACCAGTAAGAATTTAAAACTTTAAAAGGGCCATGCACTGCCTTCCTCTGCAAGAAAAAAGCACTGGTGTCTGTAGAGTCCTTGATCAACTGAATTGGCATGGCAGGCAGAGGCTGTAGCATCTTACATCAGCCATCACCTCCTCATAGATAAAAGCAGTGGTATTATACAACCCTAGAAACACCACAGCTTGCAGGGAACAATTCTAACTTACAAATTTTCCACACTTTTATTAGACATAACTGTCCTCTTAGCACCTCTGTGGCAAAAAAACCGGCCCACTTCCTCTTCAACATTTCATTTTTTTCTCCCAAGGAAACCCTTGGCAGGAGGGTTCCCTAAAGAGCACGCAGCCCAAGAGCTCCTGGCAGAGCTGCCTGGGAGCAGAAGTCAGACTAAAGGGCCGTGTGACACGTGCAGGACACACAGACTGCTGCTCACGTTCCCAGACACCAGTGTCCCTGCACCATGCTACAGGGGTTGTTCCTACACAGATTTTTTTTTTTTTTTTTAAGAAATCCTCCAACCAGCATAGCACGCACTCTGGATCAGGTTTTCGGAGAAAGGAAGATTGGCAACGGGGTCATGGGTTCAGCCATGGCCTGAGAAATAAGGCATCATCAGCCACCCGTGCTGGGCTAAGACACCACCTGTTTGACAAAGGTCTGTGCCATCCCCCAGCGCCGCACGCGTCTCTGCCAGGTGCCGGTCAAAGCTCACAGTTCACCTGGTCCAAGGGAGGCACCAGGCTTCTCAGCAGGCGCCATCCTTATCGGCAAGGGGCAGACCGGGACACGCAAGCACAGCCCCTGCAGGGAACTCCACGTTTCTCCACTCTGCCACCGCGCCCCATTATCTTTAAACTCTGCTCATAAAAGAGATGCTCTTTTCCCTCAAGGGTAAGGCCAATGTCACAGAGGAGCATAGAAAGTGTGTGCCTGTGGGGGAGTTTCACCCCTCTTCTCCTGAGAGCTGGAGGAGCCCCAGACAGCTGGGCTGCTCTGGCACCCTAGCCAGCTTGGCAGTCTTGCCAGCGTCACGGTCGCGATTCCTCGTATTTTTTCTTATTTTAGAAGTTAACACTTCTCTAGGAACCCTGTTTTTGTTTGGTCAGCAGTCAAAAGTTGACTCTCGCACAGAGCACAGGGTGACATCTGAGAACAAAGAGCAGACAAGGAGCACGTACACGTGCACACGGATGCTGGCACTCTGCAGAAAGGGGGTACCGGGGTGCTCGGTGGAGAAGACAGCCACAGTTGTGTGGACTGCCGGGGATTTTCTTAGGGAACCCACCTGCCGGAGGGTGGTGAAATGAGTCCTTTGGGCTACGCGGAGCCGCGTTACTGCGGCGGCGGCGGCACCGCCGGCTGAGTGAGCAGGACTCTTTGGGCTCTACCTGGCGGGATTCACTTTAGGGATGGGGCGGGGGGCACCGCAACATGCTGGTATTTCATTAACACATAGATCTGGGAAGTGATAACGCCGCAGGGGCACAAAGCAGGCGGCGAATTGGCCGGGCGATCAAACCGGCCCCCGGGACGCTGCGACAGCAGGGGCTCCCCGGCCGGCACCCCGGACACCGCCGATCTCCCTCGCTAACAAAGCGGGAAGGGAGAGGGGAGCGCAGTCGCCGTGCCCGCAGCCGCCCTCCCGCCTCACCCCATTCCACCGCACCGGGGCTGCGGCTTTTCCCTGCCGCGGTCACGCGGCGCCGGGGCTGGAAGAGCCGGGCCCGCCCTGC
>JANPWX010000338.1:1839282-1859396 GCA_024734555.1 Trochalopteron elliotii
GGGGCGGCGGTGTGTGTCAGCTGCTCCGCCACCGAGCACCGGCAGGAAATGCCACCGCTGTGACTGCCGCAGCTGACGAGCTCTCTCCTATCCCGACAGGAGCATCTGACAGCTCCCAATTCCAACTGTCAGCGCTCCGTGCCCTCTTAGCCGCGTGTTTTCTCCCTGTCGGGAAAAGGGAATATCCAGGACATACCCCTCTCGGCAGCGCACACATACTGCTGCAGCCATAGTCTCTCCCTCTGCAGCTATAGAGAGAGGCCATCACACAGCTGATCCCAATCTCCGTCTCTCTTGTATTCTGCCAGGACGTGATTTTGTCACTCCTAGAGCGATTCCAGCCTCTAATACCTTATACCATGCAGTGATGTTTCTGGGCACAGACCTCCCGCAACGGGGGAGGGAAGCGCCCCCAGAGGACCTAAAGCAGGGGTCTCCCCGCCGGAGTCCCCATACTCCCGCTCCCAGAAGGAAACCCACGAAGAAAATGCACCACAACGAAAAAGGGAGCAGAAATTTGGGGAAGACTCTCCATTAAGCGAATACAGAGCCCAAAATGAAGCTCTGTCCCTCCCTGACCCCGGGGTTCAGAGGCAGATGTGTGGTTTCATGGACTATATTGACCTCCAGACTGAGAGTGAGGCAGTGGGTTTAAATGAGGTTAACAAGTGGAGGTTAAAGGCAGCTAAATGTAGTTTACTGCCTGCTAATTTGGGTGAGTTTCCTCTCCTTTCAAATGAGGTAAACAGGTCAGTTTGTGTGAGCTTCATCGCTTCTCAAATAAGGTAAGAGGGTGAGTTTTCCCATTTCTCTGTGCATGGTCAGTAGTTGGGAGGCATACAGCTTTTCTCTTGGTCCACACTCAATATCCATCACCCTTCATCCCCCAACCCCGATCTCCTACAGAAAAAGCTTCTCATATTCCCAGTTCTCCTCCTCATACCAACTTTAAACTACGTTTCCTGAGCCCTGCCATGCTGTCCTCTGGCTCTTGTATAGTCCCTGCCTGCACAAGTGGCTGCCAAGCAGTGCTGCCTGCCCTTGGCAAGGTCAGGCACAGGGCACAATGGCCCACCCTCCCTTCCCGTGCTCAGGGCCCTGTCTTGCTCCTCTGCCTGGCTGCTGGTCTTTGTGGACAGAGCACAAATAAGAGGTATTTGATATTAGCCTATCACAGCATCTCAAACCTCTCAACAGATGAAATTGGCTTATAGACTCAAAGGAGAAGGTAGTGAATACATCAAATGCTGTTATAAAACTAGCTTGGACATCAGGAGCAACAGGAGAGAAGTCCTCTCTGTCTATGTATTCTGTATCTCTTGGATTTCTAATATTGTATTTGGATTTTAGCAAAACAGATGTTTGACTAATGTTTATTAACTGGTCGGTCATTGACCCCAAATGTTCACTGGGTCTGCTAAAAAACCCTACAGAACTCTTGCTTTTGGATAAGGCTTCAATTTGCAGGTTGTGGTGGAAGCACCCAAAGATGAGTATGGAGGCACTGGCACTCAGACTAAAGGTCCACCTGGCCTGCAGGCCGTTTGTGGTGCTCAAGGGAGGCTCCAGGTTTTGCAGGTGCGTGGACTCCATTCCGGAGAGTGGTCAATAAAGGGAAGGACTGCTTGTTCATTTCCTTTGTGGGCAAGGATAAATGCTGCTGCTCCTGCCTGGCGGGACAAATGGGAAAGGCAATGTACGCAGGTCCGTAAGATGCCATAGGGAGAGGCCATCACATTATTGCTCCCAATCTCAGTCTATCCTATGCCATGATATGATTTTGTCACTCCCAGTGAGATTCCAGCCTCTAATATCTTTTACCATCTACTTTTGAGACTCTCAGGGCTCATTACAGCAGTTTCAGTCTGCTCTTGCCCCTGGTGCTGCAATTGGCAATCCTGAAGCCAACCCCCACCTATCTATCTTCAAGAATATATTTATTTTGCTTCTCTCTCCTATCTTGGAACAACCTATGGTTGTTCCAACACACCTAGGACTACTCTCTGTGGTCCCATACTACATCCTTTCTGGTTCCTTCCCTGAGGCAGCTCCATACACACACACATGGTTTGCAAGAACCAACCACTTCTCTTAGGGATAGAGTATGGCAAAAAGCAAATAATGGGCCCACCACCGACCCTTGCACAGGATCCTTGTTGACATCGAGAGCACCAAAAGGTGTGTTTCCTGAGAAGGTTCAGCAGGTAGAGCTGGCTGTGGGTAGCCACGGTATGCAAACAGTGTGACTCCTGTCCTGGAGTTTCTAAAGGAGGTCTCAAAAATGGCCCTGTCCGCTCCTATGCTATAGTTCTGCTGTTCAGCACAAAGCTGTGGGCTGCCACAGTAGACCATGAGAGGCCCTTCAATGTTTGGAGAAGAAAACTGTCTTAGCAGGCATCAGGGTTTTTAATCCTGCTCCCTAACCTGGAAGAAGACTCCACTCTGCCAATGTAATAAGAGGGTCAAATTTTTCTTGGAGCCTCTTTCTGCCTGCCTCTTCCAAACCCACACAAGCAAACACCTGGCATAGTAACTTGTGGCTTTGAGTTCTGACCAAGTCATGGTGCCTGGGCTTCTTCTTGAGGGGCTTCTCTTTGACTCTAGCTTGGCTGCCAAAGCTCTAGTGTTACTTGCTGAGCTGCAAATAACATTCTCTCAAAGATGTGATACTCAGTGGATATTCCCTGGTCCCCACAAGGGACTGTGATCCAGCTTTCCATGAAGGGCAAAACAAATCCTAGCATTATGGAGAGGCAGTGTACTGCTGGCATTCACAGTGGCATGGCACCTCTCCAACCTGAAGGTTGAGCAGGCACTGAAATGATCAGTGGAAGAGTAATTGGGAATTTGTGTGTTCAGTCAGTCCTTAGAATCCTTCAGCCTCTGTTTACTGCTGCTGTCTGCAGACTTGTGCTTCTGGGAACAGACTGAAGTGAGGCATTGAAACATGAAGTGGCAGAAGAAGGGAAAAAGCACAGAAGGTGGGACAGAAAGCTTCTTCAAACCTCTTCCCACCCCTGGGAAGGAACACAAACATTTATCCCTCTTTCCTCCCAGCCCACACACATGGAACAGCAGCTCAAGCAGCATGTTTAAATTCCAGAGGCTGCAGAGTGATTTGCATCTGTCCTCTGGATGGGAGATGGCACAATGTTGTTGCACCAACTAATGCTGACTTAAATGTTAAGTGCAGCTGATAGCTGGATGGTGGGACAGGATGCACTTTGGCCACCTCAGCAGAGGTATGTAGAGGCTGATGACTCTTTTTGCTCAGGCCTGAAATGCTGGTGGTTCCTCAGGTTGGAACTGAATGCCTGCACCTTTCTGTCCCTGTGGAGAGGTCCTCCTAATCCTGGTAAACATCCACACATCAGCCAGGAACGTGTGAGTTTCCATCGGCAGGCATTTGTGCTTTTGGATGAGTTGGATTTCTTCAGTGCCTGGCACATTTACAATAATATTAGTTTGATCAAAACATAAACTTTGCAGAGAGAAAAAAACTGTTTATTTGAAGAGTGCCAAGGAGCAGCATTTTTTCATGCCGCAACAGCTCCTGAAGTTTTCTATTTCTTTTTTTCCTTATTACCTCAGGAAAAAATTCCTAACTTCTTATTTGTCTTTTTGACTGATGCTCAGAACAGTGCTGACATTTGCACAGATCTGCAGTAAGCTCAAGTTCTCTTCCCTGGTTGTCTTTAGCATACTATGGTTTACATATAATAAGTTATTTTCTCCCATATAACATTCTTTGTCACTCTTTTTCTTTCTGGTCAGTCTGTGTGACAAAAACCTCCTGAAACCCTCAGTAATGTGTCTTTCCTGAATAATTTGTGTTCCACAACTGCAGATGGAACTAGTTCATACAAGTACACTTCTCTTAGGTGAGGCAACTGATACGTAACCCATGCTTGCATTTCCAGTTTCTTTAAAGCAAACATTCACTTGCTATCTAGAGTTACTACCTTAAATACTGCCCTCTAAAAGTCTTTATAAAGATAGCTGTAACTGTGACTTCTTTCGTACATTAAATGATATAAATAGCCATAACTCATCTAACTAATCTTAGCCTCTGGAAGCCAGTGGAAATTTTTCTATCGATTAGAGTCAGCTTGGGTCAAGCCCTACACAGTGTTTTCTGACCCCCTGCCCTACTTTTTCTCCATTCCTATTTAACATATATATCTCTAACTCTTTCAGTTGGTGCATTTTTTTTTCTCTGTCAAAGAGAAATCCTGATAAGGAGGTCCCAGAGGTCTTTAGCTTGTCATCACATCCCCTCATAGGCTGAATGTGTGCAGAATGCTTTAGGAAGGAGCAAAAGCTAAATATAGAATAATTTAAAGCTGCCCATTAAGGGCTTGCCTACATGACACAAAGGCAGCTAGCTTAGGTACTGGGAGTGGTGCAGTCACAGAGCTAAGTATAACCAAGCAGAGGATGTGGCTCACAAACCATCCCCTTGCACTCACATCCTGTCTCTCGGTATCAGGGCCTTAGAGGAAGATATAAAAGCTTGTAACAGACAGTCATATACTAACTTACCCATAAGGTAACTCTCTTCTTGATTAAGCTCCTCAGCAGTCAGTTTATAGCCTGAAGCATATAACCCTGCCACTTTTTTCTCTTACCCAGCGTTATTGCAAGCATGCTTTTCTTCACATACTTTGCTAATACAACTGGTTTCCTGGGCTGGTCAAATTGTTGGGAAATAACCTCATGCAATAGTGATGTATTACCACTAGCCTCCTCTGCCCCTGTAGATTTTAATGGAAGGTGATGATTTGGACTTTAGTCTAGAAAGACAAAGCATTAATTCTATGTTAATTAAGCCTATCTTATATGGCAGTAGTATCACTGCCCACCTTTTCCTTTTTGTGCTCTAAGTTCCTTAATCTGTGAGTATATCATCTATTTATCCAGAAATAAAGTCATCACCTAATGAGACAAAGATGAGAATATGTACTGCTTGATTGGACCAAATGTGATTTTTGGGAGAGAAGCAGAATGGATAGTGCAAAGGATGCATAAGGAGCCATCCTTTGCCTTCACTGAAAAAGACTCAATTTAGCTACAGGTGATTTCTGACACATCATGCTGTCTTGGAGAAGGCATCATCAGTGATGTATTGAAGGCACAGTCAGCATACAACTGCTGGTCTGACAGCTGCCAGTCCTTTCTCCCCACCACCCAAACCTCTCCAGGGGAAGCTGCATTTCCCCCTCTGGCATCTTTTGTAATAAATGCCCTTCTAAGTCTGGATTTTTGTATTTTCCTCTGCCTCTTTCCAGCTCTTTTATATCACAGCGTCCTGAAGAGCACCTTATTTCAAAGCAGTGATGCTCTCTAGGAAGTTAGTTAAGCCGCAGGCTGGCAGCAATCACGTTGGCATTGAGTGGCATAGTGCTGGGCCAGGACATCCCTGGTGTGGTGTCACTGCTGTCACCAGATCAAAACCATTGCTTCCTAAGTCTTCTCATAGCTCAGCTCCACTATTCCCCTTCTGAACCCTCCAGACCACCAAAACATAAATCCAGTTTGATTTTTCTCTTTGTAAGCTATGTTCATTCTTGGAGAGATGTAGTGTAACACAAACATGAAGCTCATCCTGGGCAAAGCAGAAATACAAATGATGCCTCCTCCTCGTTTTGGGAAAATTCTGTAGGTTGTATGAAGGGGACCCACCGAGAGAAATGATAGCCCCAACTCCTGCAAGGTTTTATGTATCGCCCTTTCTTCTCTGCAGCAACACAAGCTTATTGTGTTTACTGGTGTATTTTACAAGGAAAATTACAGAGAAATCTCAGCTCAGTCACCAACAGAGGCAAATATCACTTTCATCTGGGCCTTAAATAGCACAAGTTTGTCGAAAATGAACAGCTTTCATTACAGGTGCCATTGGTCCCTGCACATTGGCCCAGAGAGTGAGAACTGCCTTTTACATCCATGCAAAACAAAGACAACTATAGTCAAATCTGAAAAAAATTCTCTTGGAAATAAATCAAAACGTATTTTGGCCCTGAGACTTATTACCTATGACTACCCAAAGGATAGCTGGCACCTCAAGGGCGAAGACAGCTCCAGGCTCTACACAGCACAGTGTTTTTCCCCTGATTGTTGTCTCATCCTGGCTAACTTGGAGGCCAAAAGATGACTTACAGCTTCAAGGTGCTGAGTTGAATCAAAAGATGATGCATGGGACTCTGTATTGGACCTTGTGTGCTGCTGGATTAGGCCCAACTGGTCAAACTCTTGTTTTGAAAAGCTGGCTTCTGTATTCTGCTAAGAGCCTAAAGAGTTAAAGTTATTAACTGGCTTCTGAATAAAATGCATTAGGAATAAATATGCTTTAGGATAAACCTATTAAATGGATAAAAATGCCATTACCAGGGGTGAAATATGATTGTGTGACCTTTTAAATAAATAAGTCTGCTATGCACCAAATTATGTCAGATAATAAGCTTTATACATGATAAAGTCATGCATTAGGTCTCAATCTTCAGGCATTCAATGAAATATCGCTAACCATAAAGGGCTCCTGAAATGTTACACTAAAGAAAATTGCTTCCAGCAATAAAAACTTAACTGTTAAAACAAATGGAGTTTCTCTCATAAAACCCTTTGCAAGGGAGTGGTAGCAAGAGTGAAAACTTACTAGAAACAAACCTGAGGCATTTGCAAATACACAACGCTTCTTAAAATAACTCAGATTCCAGATCTGGAATAACTCTATTGAAAGCAGAGGGGTGTAATCCCAAAACACCAGCATGAGATCCAAATTATATTTGTAGGGTCTTAGAAATATGTTGGTGGGATATCTCTGGGTACAGACATTGCTGTGTATCCAAACTAATCTGCAGTTGCAGTTTTGGCACTGGTACAAGCACTGGAAATGCTGATCTCTCTGGCTGTCCTGAATCTTGGGTCCGACTGTGTTATGCCTCAGCGACTTGCACAGATTACTCCTGACACAACAATATTCCTACTAAAGGACCATTTGCATTTGACAGGATGGAAACAGAGCTGGATATTATCAGCCTTGTGAATAAAAGCAGACGTGCATTTATTCAGATTCAGCTACCAGCTTCACAAGCAGCAAACCTGGCTCTCTGCATTAAGTCAGAATAAGAACTTTCTGCTCTAAACCATTACAAATAACAGGGAAGGAAGCCAATTCTCTCATTCCTTCTAGTGATCACAGGCGAATCAACAAAACCTCCTGGTGAGGCACTTGCAGTTTTAATAAAATCATCATGGTCACTTCATCTCTTGTTACATGAACATCAGCAAATAAACACAATTCCCAGCTTGGGTCTTGTGCTGGTTTTGGCCGGAACAGAGTTAATTAGTTTCAAACACAGTTCCAAGGACTGAAAATACTCTTAGAATTCCCTGACACAATCAATTATCTTCTTCAAAAGTTGATATTAGACATTGACAAAAAGGACCATTCCAGTTTCTTCTGGGTCTTCATTTTTTTTGTTTGTTTGGTTTGATTGTTTTGTTTGTTTGTTTGGCAGAGTTTTCTTGTGGGGTGTGTTTGTTGTTTTTTTCTCTGAGTTGGGAGAATGCATCCTAGAAAGGATCATCTTAACCTTCTTCTACAAACATTGACAATTTTCACCAAAGCTCAATCCAGTGCAATCTTTTCCAGGAGGGGCAGAAAGACTTAAAGAGACATAGCAAAATTCAAGTACACAAAATAAGCCAGCCTTGCTCCAGTTCCCAAAGAGTTCACTCTCTGAGCCTTAGCAAAGAAAGAGGTCCATTCTCCACAACTAGTTTTAGTGCTCCTGCTAAATAGAGTGAGGTACACTATGGCAAACACAACCTAAACAGGACCACTGCAAAGGAATGGGTGGCATCATGAGGCTAGCAGTGAAATTTTATCGTGTTTTCCTGAACTGGAGTGCATTGCCTAGAAACAAATTATAGATCTGTTCCAGGCAGGAGCTCAGCTACATCCTGAAGATGCCTCCAGCCACTTGCCATTTTGTTTTGCTACTGTTTCTCAACGCTGTTGAATTGTAAGCATCAGTCTCACAGACAAGACACATTGTCAGGGGTGAAGGACAACTGCCTGTTATATAATCATGCCAAATCCTTGATACAGCAGTTCTCACAAACAACCATCTTGCTCTGAGTCATCTGGAAAGTCTCTGGTTCAGTGAGCTTCCAGGAGCAGACCATCAAAACAGGCTGTATTTCCACTTCCCATTTCAAATTACAGGAGGCACTTATGAGTCAAGGCAATAATTTTCTCTTTATCTACCTTCAGATGCCATCCTGCACACGGATCCAGCCCGTGTACCTGCTGAGCCAGAAGCCCTGTGGGAGTTCCCAGCCAGTGCTGGATGTCACAGCTTGCAGCTGTCCTGGGTGGCTGCTGGCATGAGGACAACCACAATGTGAGGAAATCCTTACCCTGCACTTCAGAGAACTGGAGATGCTACATGTGGGCCTGGACTTGCTCCACACTCACCAGCCTTTTTCCAAACGCCCATCACTGGTCCCTGTCAAAAGCAGGCACTGTGCCCATTAGACCTCTGGGCTGGCCCTGCATGGCCATTCACATTTTTTTCTTGTTTTATTTCCCTTTGAGGCAATGCCAAGTCTTAATTCAGTGCTGGGTCACAGATCCCAGCAGGACACATTACACTGTGTCTATCTTGGAATTTGGAAGTCTCCCACCTCAGAGCTGGCCAGCTCAGACCCACTGCTCTCCCACCTCTGCTCCTCCCCGCCGTGCCTGACAGACAGTCAGAATGAGCTCTTGTGACAACAGCACTGGCACGAGAAGCTGAGCAGCTCGTCTTTTACAAACCAAACAACTACAACTTTGGCAATCTCCTGTTGAATAACAACAACAACTAAAAGAACCGAGTCAGCAGCAAGCAGTAGCCTGTTGCACTGTAAATAAACTCAGGAGAAATAAGATGGGTCAGCTTGGGTTGGCTGATGAGTGCTGAAAAGAGCTGCTCCAGGGTTACCACTTCAGGGTGGGCCAAAATGGGGAAAGATGGAAGGCAGTCACTTCCCTGGTTCTCTGTTTGACTCTCTGCATAGGACCAAATTGCTTCAGCCTTTACTGCTATTACAAACTTCCTATGAAAGTACCATACAATTCAATGCTCAAGCTGTAATACAACTAATGTGATTTTAGAACAATTTGGAGAATCTGCAAAAACCATCATGTTTCATATCTGTGGTTAATTTCAACACTGTCAATTTGGCTAACAGAATTATTCATGCTCAAAACCTTTATTTTAATATTATTTTTTTCTTAAAATAGGTTTAAATTTCAGACTGTTGTCAGAATGGTACCTACTAGAAGGTGAGATGGTTTGCTGGAGAAGCATTTTGAAGTTTTCAGTCCTAAAAAGATGGGGCCATCACTGGATAAAATAGAACTCATGTATGCCATATGCTTTACATAGTTTTATGATTCTTGTATTTTTTATTAAACTAGCCAATGAAAGTAATAACAATACTGAAGATTTTCATTTAGCCTCAGGAGTCAGAACAGTGATTCAGTTTTTCACTGTGTTTTCATTGCTGTTTTCCTTATTGGCAACAAAAATCATAAATCTAAGAGTTGGGCTTTCAGTGTAACTTAGAGTATTCAACTTACTTTGTGTTTCCCATTGATATGGTATAGCTATTGCTTTAAAACTGCTGCTTACAATAGACAGCAATCACCTTCCCGGCACAAATCATTGGTCTAAAATGAAAAACTTAGTATCTTACTATTAGCTCATATGGGTTTTTAGTCTCTGCCTCTTAAGAAAGGACTACAGGCATCTATCAGAAATAAAACAACTTAGATTAAGATTGTGGACTAAATTCTACAGATTCAACAGAACCAATTGAATCAAGTATTTTCTATAACGCCATTAAAAAAAAAAACAAAACAAACCAAACCTCAAGAAAAGTACTTTTACTTGCACACTGACTTTTCCTGTGTAGCTGAATCTTTGTGTCTTTTCTGTAAAAAAGATCTTAAGCAAATGTTCTCCACCAACACCTGTAGCAGTAAGCTGCAAAGTGAAAATTATACAAAACTTTCTCTTTTGCTTAAAAGGTTCACTATGACTGTTTAACTGTGCCTTGGCAAAACCACCTTCCAAATAGTTACAAACAAAGCAACTTATAAAACATTATTTTTATATATGGCTCTGAAAGAACTGAAAACACAAAGCTCAAAACACATAATTTATAAAGGTTGCATAACTTGCTATCTAAACTTATCTGACTAATCATGAAACCCGTGAGAGAGGCAGGTGGACTGTAACAGCGGATGAGTTGAAGGGCCGTGATTCTCATACAAGGAAAGGGTTCAAATAATTGCTTGTTAGTCACAGAAAAACAATGCTGCAAGAAAACTGTATGAATAAATGAATGAGTGAACACTGGACTAATGAGCTACTTCCTCTGCTTGGGGGATGAGCTCTCAGGGGATGACGACTCATTTTCGTTACACTTGTGAACACAGTGCAGAGTTAACAGGGTCTTGGTTTCTGTCTGCTGCTCTATTGACACACAGCCTGGTGACAAGGCCTGGGATGTGAAGGGCTTGAGCACTGGACACAGGACATTTATTTCACAGCACCAACTGAGAACTGTCCTCCTGCTCTGGGTTTGAAGTGCAGCCCTGCCTGGTGTTTCAAGGAAACAGACTGATACCAGAGACACAAGTGGTGCTATTCTGAGGAGTTGTAGGTTCATTCAGCCAGGTTTATGCTGTGGGCACTGCCCCACACAGACCTGGCTGATGAGCCCTGAGGGACCCTGGCTAGCTGTAGCCCCCTCTACCAGATGTTCCTGTCACTGAGCAGCACTAGGGTACTAACAAGCCCCTGAAAGCCAGCCTACTTGTCCTCTTCTTTTTTTTTTATTTCTCCTCTGTTGTTTATTTTTCCTTTTGATGCGCCTCTCCATTCCTGTTTCCAAGGGAACTCCTCAACTTGCACATGGACAGCCAGCTTGGGTGCAGAGACATTCCTTTGCTGCTCTTTTGCAAGGATACAGACTGCAGGGGTACCTGCCATTTGAGAGAGCAGTGTCAGCCAGCATTGGTCTTATCAGAGCCCAGCCTAATTTAATCACTCATCTGCTCTCTGATCTCCAGGATACCCCTGCTCTCCATTTCCCTGAATGATGGAGGGATGACAGTATTTAATGAGATTGAATGTCATCTTCATTACAGTAAGAGCCTTTAATTATATCATTGACCATCATTTGATACCAAAGAAAAGCATGCTCTCTTAAATTTCAGGCAGTGATGAGGGGTCCAGAAGAACTGGGTTCCAGTCCTGGCTTTGCCTCTTCTGGCCCATTAGGTAAGAGCAGGATAGCCACTGAATTAAAGGTTGTGTAAGCAGTGTACCTCAGACACTTCCTAACTGTAGGGAGCAAGGCTCTGCAACCTAAACATTCTGTGTGTAATTATTAAATTGAAGCTGATTCAGAACCTTGACACATGAAGAGAACAACCTACAGAGAACATCCTTTCATACAGCTTTACATTTCAAACAATTACTTGAAAAGGATTGGATCAAAAAGTTGGTGGCTGCTCAAAGCCCCAGAAAAGAGCATCCAATTCAATTCCAAATTGGGTTTTTTTTACGGCTGCAGCAGTGTTTCCATCACTCTGAGTATTTTGGCTTGATACTCTCCAAACTAGACTTGTGTCTGCTGGAAAAGAAGAGAGATGTACAAAAATATGGTGTTTTTTCCCAGCCTGGAAAGTGAGTACATAATAAGAGTAGGAAACAGACTCTATTTTTAGAGCCTATCTTTTTAATTCATTAACTGTACAGAACTCTTCACAGACAGCCACTTTTCTCTACTGGGTCAAGGCTAGTGAACAACTGCTGCATTACAAGGACAAAGATAAGTGAGAAAGTTGAGCTAGAACTCTCCTCCATGGCTAATTATTTCATTCTAAGGCCCCCACAAAGTGAAATTCCATGACCTTCTGCTGCAAGGAAGGAGCAAATTCCTCCTCCAGCAGCATCTGTGCCTTTTGCAGGCATCATGCCAGTGTCCCTCTCCCAGGTGCCTTGCAGAGATTCCCAACGCTTCTGAAACAAAGCAAGGAAACAATTACAGTCACTGCTGATTAGTGAGTCTCTACCTTTCAACCTAGCTAGTGCTGCCAAGTAATGAGCACTTCTATTAGCTATGTGGAAGGGAGTTGACTATTTGCTTATTTAAAGAACATCCTAAATCACACAATCTGTTTTTACACATCCTACCCTTTGGGACAGAAATAGTGCCCTTGCCAGGTCCTCACCTTGTACCAAAAGCTGAGTGATTAGCTAATCTAGGCAGCTGACACCTAAGTGAAATCCAGCCTAATAAAAGCTTACAGTCAAATATTTTCAACAGCACCTAAAACCAGGCTGAACCAGGCTGGTACTGTACAGCCCCACTTCTCTGCAGTTTAACTATGGTATTCATTTTGTCTTTTCTAGAATCCAGACAGCTCTTTTAATTACATCCAAAACACACCTGCTCAGACTGAGAAATGATCAGTCCTGCAAACAGAGCCAAGTAGATGGCTTGGAAACAGATTACCAGATTCCTCTGTGTCTTAATAGATTTGCCTAGTGAAATTCCTGAAGCTTCCTCTTCCCTCTCCCTGCCCTCCTTCAGCTACAGCTCAGTGTCCCTGTTTCAGGCAGACCCTTGGTGTCTGGGGAGGGTTGAACTCAAGTTACAGCCTCTCACTAGGACTGTCTCAGATCACTGGTTTCTACCACAATCTTAAGGAACACAGACTACTTGCAATCTCTTGAACTTGCACAACTGGTTCAAGAATGAAGTAGGAAAGGCAGAGATCACATAACCTCTCTCTAACCCTGACTTCCCAAGCCAACAACCCCAAACAAAAAGCTTTTTCCCCAATGTTTTGCCTTTTTAAAATAAAGACTTTAATAAAAAATAATTTGTCTTTCTGCTTCACATAAAATTCTGCACAGCAATGTCCCTTCAAACCCAAAATCCTGTCTAAGAGCGTGAGACACTTCCAGTGTGGACAGACACTAAGGCAACCTGACTTCTCAAAGACTTGGAATGAGCTGTAGATACCCAGAACATCCTCTGAAGGCACCAGCATCTGTTTCAAATTCCTTCACTGGTCTAGCTACCACACCCTTTCAGATACACTGTCATCAGCAGTTTTCAATAAACTTCATGGGGATAGTATTTTCCCCCTTATTTTAAAGTTCAGAGAATTCCAGGACCACAAGGGCCAGCCTAAGGCAGGTCTCACTGAAGGCACCTGCCACGTGCTGCAAGGTTTGCATGCTGGCAAAGGACACAGCATTAGTGCTGACTGCCCCATCACCTGCTGTCACCCTCCCCCATCAATGGCAAGGGTCCCAAACAACAGCTTAACAACCTCTAGTACAGTATCATCAATCTTGAAGTTGTTGCCTTAAAAAAAAAAAAAATCTTAAATTTGGGTTGAAGGAACCCTAAAGATCATCTAGCTCCAAATCCCCTGCCATGGGCAGGGACACCTTTTTCTAGACCATGGTGCTCAAACAGAGAAAACAAATTCCAAACGAATGGACACACTGGCCATACTGGCACTACCTGAAGCCGTTAAATCTACAAACCAGACAGATCAGCTTTATCTCTGCAATAACCCCTCCATGCTCAGGAGACCTCACTCATCAAATTTGCTCTGAGGAACTTCCACTTTCTGTCCTACACCATCACAGCACTACCTTTCAAGAACACTAGTGATACTTCAAAGGAGAGGCTAAAAAATCTCCTTTAAAGTTTTTAGAGCAGATAGCTTTAACACTTTTTAACAGATTATTTTGCATTTTTCTTGTTTGAATCAAACAAAACATATCATCAAAGAATCACCACCATGAGCTCTTCTTCCTCGCTTTGAGAACACACTGCCAAAATGTCTCTTCTTCAGACTACCACCCTCCTGTAAGAACTTAAACTGGAGTATTAAGTGAATTTCTCAGTTGAAGGGAAAATCTTGACATGTTCTAAGTCTCAGGAAGAAAAAAAAGCATTCCACATCCCAACCTGAAGCTCCCAGAAGACACAGCTACTTCTTGGGCCTTTTATCAACCTTTTTTCCTATGACTACCTAACGCACATAGTACAGAATCTGTGGAAGCTACTACCAGGAACTGCATTTAATCTCTCAGCCTTTATGTGCAAACTGACTTCATGCTGAAATGGTCAGACTGTGATTTCACAAAAAGTAGTCTAAATACATTCATCTGTAACTGTTAATCAAATTCCTACCACCTAACCATGCAGAGTAAATCAGAATGCAGCTCTAACACAGAAACATGTTTTCTGTTCTAGTATCAAAAGGAAGGTTTAAGAAACTGTCCCACCTCAATCTTGACAAATGAAATAATACCTACTCTACAGTCAGTATTTTACTATTCAGCCTAAAACCTTACCATCCTTTGTGATGTGCCCACATTTTTAATACACTGCACTGCAAAGAACAACCTTTATCCTTCAACTCTGTGCTTAGTTGATTTAGACAATGTTTGTAGCTGAGAGGCCCAAGAGCTGGTTTGACACTGAAGAAGTACAAAAAAACAGAACTTGAAAAATAAAACAGCCATTAGTATTTGATCACCTATAAAAAAGAAATGAGCACTTTTAGTTTACATCTCATTGCAAAGCTAGCCTTCAGTTCAAGCACAGGACAAAGAGACCACAACCTACAAACAGTGACTAAATAAACTCAGACCAAGAGAAAAAAGAACGTGGGCCTTCAGTACACATTGCACACGTCCTTCCATGTTATCAAAAGTGAAACCCATCACGGAATGCTACACTCAGGGCCTACAATCCTCACAAGTATCAAATTACATTTCAAAAGCCTATCAAAATACGGAAACACCCGAACTCCTGGAGAACTGTACGCTTATCCAAGAAGCAGCAGAAGCACGGTTAAATTTAACAACCTGCACGATCTTTATTAGGCGGGCACGGTTACAAGCACTAGCGGTAGCGGTGCAGCTGCAGGGTGTTGCGCCTTCTCCAGGCGGCGCGGCGCGAGCCGCCGATGGTGTGGTGGAATTTGTGGCCCTTGCCCAGCCCGCGGCTCTTGCGCCCGGCTGACGTCAGCCCGCGCATCTCCCTGTGCTTGTGGACGGGCTTGGTGATCCACTGGGTGTCGGGGTTCCGCCGGATGGTCTTGTGGAAGGGATCGATCAGGATCACTTCAAAGAACTTGTAAGTGGAATCTTCACCCACCCAATACGAGTTCAAGACTCTCAGAGCCCCACAGTGACGGCCAGCACGTTCCTAGAGGAAAAAATAAATGCAACAGGCTGTAAAACCATGGGTGCAGGGCAGTCTTCATGCAGAAAGATTACTAACTTAAACATAAAATTTCAATTTTCCCTAGGACAACCTCTTTTCCTATAAAAACTCACCCCCTTCCAGCCGCAAAGGTGCAAGAAAAGTAACAGCTGAAAAGAATGCTGTGTTACAAGGAAAAAAAGGCTCTTTGGATTCCTGCATGAAACAGGTTTTTTAAGACCATGAGCAGGAAGGCGCTTGGTTGACAAAAGAAAGGACTCTGTGTACACAGAAGCACCCAGTCAGTAAATACACAATGTTAAAAATAACTTCAACATGAGGACGAAGAGCACGAGCTGCACTTGGGGTCACGGAACAATCTTTTGTGGGAAGTTATGAAAGACTGATTAATTTGCTCACCCAAAGCTACAGGGAAGAAAGGAATTTCTGCAGAGACCAAGCCTGTACTGGCAGGAGTAAAGGAATAGCTGATGTAACAAATCTTTGTACCACTGCTCATATATTAGTGCTTGTTTTTCCTATCCTCACTTGTGGTTAGGAAGACACAAACTTAGTTTAGAAAACAAAACAAAACAAAGCAGAAAATAGCAATTATGCAACTCCATCTGCTTCTCCTGTCAAGAATCTTCCCTATTTAAAACACACTAAGTGTGTTTAATTGTAGGACTTCATAATCATCATGGAGCAGCATGAAGCAATGGACCCCGTTCATCTTCTTCCCCAATGTGATCTTAACCTATTGCTACAGGCTTCCCTAAACAGCCCTTGACTATTTTTGCACATGGAATAACATTTTTTCAAGTCATTTTATTCTAGTGTGAAAGCAACACCTGTATGAAATATTAGAACACCAACCACTCTTGACCAGCTTCTATATGACTATGGGAGCCCCATCTGAGGCTTTGCATTTCTGTAATCTGAAAAATATAAGTCTTCTGGAAAGACTGTGTCAGGTTCAGAAAATTTCAAGCTAAAACTGAGGGCAAATAACCTCTTTCATAGCTGTCATAAGTGAGCATGTGATTAGCCATCAGGTATCTGGGAATAACACATGGAGAGAATCCCATGAGCACTGAAAACAGAATAGAATTTTAAATTCTAACTCATCACCTGTGTTTCTTTCAAATAAGCATGTCTCATTTATAATTTTCCCTGAAAAAAATCCAACAAAATCCCACCATATTCAACTTGCACAAGTCACTCAGCTCAACATTTTCAAAGTCCTGAGAACAGAAAAGTCTTCTGCTTCAAGATGGAAAGGCAACGACACTCCCCCTTCTTCCACAATGTCTTGTTTGAGAATGCAGCATGGTATTAACTCTAACCCACTGAAAAAGGGTTTTTTTGTAAAGGTGAGAACTTCCAGACTACAACTGTGACAGCAATGAAGCTGACAAGATCACATCAAATCAAAGTTTACATTTTGAGTATTTCAGTAACAAGATCTCACCTAAAAATAAGTTAACCAGCAAGCTGTGTGCTTGTGAGGTACCAGTTTCTTATGGAGAAGCAGAAGGTCTCTGGCACGCTGCCTTCAACCCCTGCTTCAGCTAAGTGTGCTGTGCAGCATTACTACTACACAAACAGGTGCTACAGGCTTTAAAGCAGGAACTCAAGTGTAATTTGTGAAAGGACCATCACCTACACCTGGTGATCCACACTACGTGGCAGGGAACACAGGAATGGGATTTACTGACAACTTAAGACACCTTAGCCCATGCAAGTTCTTATTTCTCATGCCTAGATCTTTATTTTACCATGGCTTGGACTAGTTACACGTTTTTCCTAACAAATACTGTGGCATTCTTTAGAAGTATGAACTTCACTAAACCACTCCAATGGTTCCCATAGACCCCATTTTTAAAGTCTGAATAGTTTCTTTATTGTCTCAATAGAGCTTTTAAAGACATTCTGCTGCTTTCATGCCACCATTATTCAAAATCTTACAAACAACTTATTAACAAAGCAGCTGGTTTGGTTTAGTATTTTTTGCCTCTGAATATTTTCAGCTTTTACAGACTGAAACTTCCCAACCCAAATTTGTGAGCAACAACCAAAATACTCACCTCTGCTACAGACTGAAGGCTCCGGGCAAACTTGAGCTGGTTCACACCATGGTGCACAGGTTTGCCATAGGTGGCACCTTTCGGGACCGGGCGTTTGCGGCCACCACGGCGAACACGGACACGGTAAATAACGTAACCTGAAACAAACAGTGGCTTAGGAACCAGAACAATTCTAGTAGCAATTTTCACCCCTGTAACTGCATTTTCAATCCCCAAAAATTTACATGAAACGCTGCAACGTAAAGTCATTATATCAATTTTTACCAAAATCTACAACTCGAGGTGGACAGTACAAGATGTTTTTGTTATTTTCATTACAATTGAGTAAGGAAAGTGGTATCCTGACAAAACTATTTTTTGGTTCCAAGCCAGAGCTTATGGCACCTTTCCACTATCCAGTCCCAAACCAACTAAGATCAGCTACAGCTACATTGTAATACAATCATTAAAAACCCACCAAAAAAACCCCAGCAAAAACGCCACCTGAACTGCACAATTCAGATGGCAGCACTCACAAAGCGCTGAAGCACAAGCCATCCACAAACCCTGCTGAAAACTGGCCTCTGAGAAATGACGAAACTAGAGAAGCAGTGACAGAAGTGTCAAGTCTTAGCTTTTTACTTTATTTGTGAATAAACATACTGGGTTTTAAACTGGATTTCCACAAGTTACACATGGATGGCCACTTTTCCCATTTCTTTCCCTGACCAGTAACAATGGTTTTTCAATGACAGTACAAACTCCATCACCTCGCCCAAGTGCATGCAGCTGTAATACATAGTATGGCTTGGGTTGGAAGGAACCTTAAAGATCATCCAGTTCCAAACCCCCCTGCCACTGACACCTTCCACCAGACTAGTTTGCTTAGAGCTCCATTGAACATGGCCTTGGACATTGCCAGGGATGGGGTATTCACAACTCTTCTGGGCAATCTGTTCCAGTGCCTCACCACCGTCACAGTAAGGAGTTTTTTCCTAACATCTAATCTAAACCTACTCTTTCAGTCTGAAGCCATTTCTCCCTGTCCTGTCACTACATGTTCTTGTGCAAGTCTCTATCCAGATCCCTTGTAGCTCTTTTCAAGGAGCTGGGTCACAGTTCAGTCACCTGAAAAAAGTCAAAGCAACACATGACAAAACTGGGGCAGAGAAAGGAAATCCCCCAAACCTAGGATGCTAAAAACCCTGCTCAATTCTTTGGCACTAACATTGCACAAGCACAAAAACTGAGGCCAAAGCCCACTTGATGTTCACCTGCCAGAATAGCAAAAGAAGGCACAGGAGCAAAATTAAGTGAAGTTAAGGTTTTAGGCTGTGAGCACTGCTACCAACTCAGGACGTGCAGGATATTCTGCTCATTTTATGCAGGATGCTTCAGTTTATCGGGGGATACACTTCAGTTTCAGATTTTGTCGTTCTGCTGTCACTGAAGGAAGCCAATGTCACACCATCCTGAGGCACAGGGACGTCACCTGCCCGTGGCATTACCTTGCTTGGCCTTGTACCCCAGCCTGCGGGCCTTGTCCGGCCGCGTGGGGCGCGGGGCGCGGTGCAGAGCCGACAGCTGCCGGTACTGCCAGCAGCGCACGCGCAGCAGGAACCGCATCACGTCCGACTGCTTCTTCCTCCACAGCTCCTGGATGTACTTGTAGGCACCCATGGCTGTCTACCTGCGGCATGGAGAGAGAGCTCAGTGAAAACAGGCCACCAGAAACAATTCCCAGCTTCAACATCTTCCAACAGTGGCACTGCACCAAATCGCACATGGAACAGCACAGAAAGACAGGGAGCCCTCGTGCTTCACTGTACCACTGACACATTTGGGAACACGGATCACACCTGGCAACCTTCACCATGACACCCTCCAGTCACCTTTCCCAGCAATCTTCTTCCTTTCTATTTATTCTGAAGTGTCTGATATGTCTGATACTACCAAACCCAACAGCTAACACCTGAAATGAGTTTTACATACAAATCCACCCAGAACTACAGGACTATGAGGAGTGTGGCCTTTATGGTTAACTCTGACTTCAGTACGGTTTCACTTCCACGTGAAAGCTTAACAGTTTTATTAGTAAGTGGAAGTTTAACAGCTGCTTAAGACATGAACTGGATTGGGACTTTCGCTTCCTTAGAGCTATTCACGTGGCGCCTCACACATCTCAGGAGACAAGGCCTTCCTCCACATCCACTGAAACTGGGCTTTAGGTAAAACAGGACATACTGACCATGTCATACTAAAAAAAAAAGGGTCAGTGCTGAGTGTCCTACTACTGCTGTCATTCATGTTTGGCTCAAGAGATACCCTATGGGTTTTTTAAAGTTGTTTTTAAAAATCGTTTCTGCTGAGCACCATCAGGGGTAGTTTGTATTGACTTCAGCACAGCAAGGGCTCAGCACAAAATTCTGTCCCTAAGAAAGCAATGATTATTACAAACTCTCTTCTGAATCTGTCTTAAAAGTTGAAGGCATTTCAAAAATCAAATATTATTTTATTTTTTCATCATGCTTACTCTGCTGTTTTCCTAAAAACCTCTCAGGCCTTACACATCTGCAGCAATCAGCACGTGGACCTGAACTCTATCAAACCCCCACCCAACTCACCATCAGATACACGCAGCTCACTTTATTTACATTTGAAAACACGCCAAAACCAGTTCATGTGTGATTTCGGATGCCCTTTTTTTTTAGCCTGCCCAGCTATAGCTCATCCATTGCCATCCCCAGCCAC
>JANPWX010000338.1:1859796-1878222 GCA_024734555.1 Trochalopteron elliotii
TACGTGAAGTACAGTAAGCGGGATGTTTGGGCTCACGACGTAGGGGGGCGTGTTCGGGGGCGGGGGCGCGGGCGCGCTCGGGGTCCGGGGCATTGGGGCACGGCCCACCCGGGGGCTGCCCCTGGGGCAGGGGCCTGGCAAGACGCGGCATCCCCTGAGATACCCCCTCTCCCCACCCCCCATAAGAGCCCCAGGTCAGGGATTGGGGTGGGACTTTGCTTAAAACCCCGAAGAGAAGCCTTAAAAAACCCCCTCTAACATAATAATAATTTTAAAAACCGTAAGATTATGAGGAACGGCGAAGGGAGCTGGGTGTGTTTAGTTTCGAGAAGAGGAGGCTCGGGGGAACCCCATCCCTCTCTACAACTCTCTGAAAGGAGAATGTAGTGATTGAGCTGGGGGTCGATCTCCTCTGCTGTGACTGCAGTGAGAGGACCAGAGGAAATGGCCTTCAGGTGGGACAGGGGAGACTCAGATTAGATATTACATAAAATTTTTCACTGTTAGGGCAGTCAGGCATTGGAATACGTTGCCCAGGGAGGTTGTGGAGTCACCATCCTTGGAGGGGTTTAGAAAACATCTGGATCTGGTGCTGGATGATGTGGTTTAGTGGTTTAGTGGTTACAGTGGTAGTTCTGGGTTGATGTTTGGACTGGATGACCATAAAGGTCTCTTCTTCATCCTAATAATTCTATTCTAAATAGTAAACGCTTAGGGGGAAAAAAAAAGCCCTCAAAACAATCCTAAAACCTTTTCACTGGAGGGTAGGGAAGAGGGCACCATGGAGTCCGTAGTTCTACAGGCCCTGGCTTTACCCACTGATCTGCTCCTGTCCCTGCTCCCATCCCTCCTGCCTACAGCATGACACAGGTTGGATGGGGTGTTGAGAGACCTGGTCTCATTGGTGACATCCCTACCCATGGCAGGGGCCTGGAAAGAGAGGATCTTTAAACTGCCTTCCAGCCCAAGCCATTCTATGATTCTATGAGTTAGGCTTTCCCAGCCTGCAAGTCCTTTCTGCCTCTCTACCTGTGGCTGCAGGATGACCTTTCTGTTTTTCAGCGTATGCTTTTCAGAGAACCCTAGCTTGTGAAGCATTGCCTGGTTAAACTGGAATTGAAGCAAGACAACGCCAGCCCCTCCTGGTGCAGAAAAGGTACTCTTCAGCTCTGTCTGTGGGAAATGGCTCCAAACAGCAAACTGAGTCAGGGCCTACTGCCCTGCCATGGTTCACTGGCAGAGAGAGGGAAGTGCCCTTAGCTGCTGGATGCCTCCTGCTAGAACCAACCCCCACCCATCAAACTGATTTAAAGCGGACCAAAAAACCTGCTTCTGCATTTGCTTTCCTGCGCTTCTGCCTTTAATGCTCCTGTTTCATAGTTCCTAGTCCATAAAAGCTAGAAACTTTATATGAGCAGAATAAAAGGGAAGGAACCACCATTTTCTTGCATTTCCAGAAGCCATCCTGGTACCATGAGATACCATCAAGCCCAGTGCAAACTCAGGAAGCCCGGTAATGCCATGCACGCACACACACCAGCGCGCCCTGGGGGTGTGCATGCTCCAGCGCTCCCAGTCTCCCCAAACCTGACAGGACAAGTGTCGAGGCTGCAGGCAAGCATGAGCACCACTGGCAGCAGCCTAAAACCTGAAAAAAATGGTGTGGGAGGAAACTCTAAAAATATCAGTCGCTGGCGAGCTCTGGGAGGGAGCTGTGCCCCCGCTGCTTCGCGCTTTGCCTTGCGCCTTCCGTGGGCTTGGCTCCCGCCGGGCGCCCATCCGCGCACCCTGCCGGGCTCACAGCCTCCCGTGTCTGCACAGGGCTCCGCTGCGGAACCGGCCCGCGGGAGACATGGGAAAGGGATACAAGGTGGTGGTTTGTGGAATGGCCTCAGTGGGAAAGACTGCGATTTTGGAGCAGCTTCTCTATGGAAAGCATACTGTTGGTGAGACGTTTTTACTTCTGGGGGGAGGTTGTTTCCTTTTCTAGCATCTTGTTCGGTGTGGGCCCCAAAACAACAGTAAGGGAGGACTGCGAACTGTGCTGAGGTGAAGGAGGAAATTAATGTGGTTTTGTGGCATCTCTGGGCTGTTCTTAAAATTCATACTCCCTTGCTTATGGATTTTTAAAAGAGTCTTGGAGAAGATCCCGTTCCATGGTGTTCCCAGTAATAAAACACAAGAATGTTTAAAAAGAAACAAACACTGAAAGTAGGTGATGTGCCTGATGCGTATTTACAAAAGAAATATCTCAATGCCGTAGATGCCTGAAAAATAAATAGCTGTCACGTGATAAGTGTAGGCACTGTTTAGACTTTTGTTTCATTTTCTTAAAGCTTTATTTTGCTTGGTTTTGACTAACATTTAATCAAAGCTCTGGAAAGGAAAACAGCTCAGCTTTACGTTCCACGTTCTGTGCTGATTTTCGAAGGCCAAGTGTCTCCGCTCTCTAAGAAATCCTCATGGGAAAAACAGACTTGACAGAGGAACAGGGGATGCCTGTGATATTTGCTATGCACAAAAGAAAGGGAACAAAGGCAAAGCCAGCACATTTCCCTCTGTTTCCACATTTGGGTTTGAAAGGAAGGGCAATGATCACCAGGCTGACAAATTATTCCCACCTCACCTAGAAACAAGGGGCAGCACCAGGGCTTTGATAGAAGATGTTTTCTGAGCATTTTTTTCTTGAGCCGGTAAATTAGACACAAGAATAAACACAAGGATTTCTAGCACGGTGCTTTGCAGCACTGCACCTTTAAAATGTGTGGATGGGAGGAATTTGCTGGCAAAGCGTGATACAGAGCTGTGTGCTAATACCCGTGTTTAAAAGGAGGATTTCCTCTAATGTTGCAGCAACATCTGTTTCCAGCATCCCACCGAGTGCTAGGCACGTAGCCCCATGCAGCTTTCAACGTGAAGGTTGCAAAGCTTTGCAGGCTGAAGGTTTTTCCCTTTGCTACCGACCTGCCTCTCCTCTGTGCCAGGCTGGGTGACTGTCAGAGACATCCGAGCAGCATAAGCAAGGCCACGTTACTTAAATCGTATTGCCTTGCATTAATTCCTGCCTCCTATTAGCAACCCAGGCAGGAAGGATATTTGGGTGTTCCTGATCAGAGGAGCTATTTATGGAGCCAGCCATGTACATGATTATACAACGTCATGGACACTGGCTGACAGAACCAGAGGGAGGCCTCGTGCCTGGGGTTTAGCCGTGGGTGTCCCTCTGTCACTCCCAAATGCCCTGCTCCAGCTTGGCCACTGAGCAATGCAGACCTCCCCCCTGGCCCCCCCTGCACTTAAAAAGATCATTTTTCCTTGCCTGCAGCTCTGCTCTTATTTTTTGGACTTACTGGTAAGGTAAGGAACAGCTGATAGCGGATGGGGACTGCAAGGGAAGGAGTAAGAAGGTAGTTTCCTGTTTTCTATGATGTCAAATTATATTCCTAAGACATTCAGAGAAAGAGGGCAAGTAGCAGAGTCAAGGTCAAGATATGGGGAATGTCATTACAGAGCTGCTGCACCCCCAAGAGATGAGTGGCCATGGCCCAGCAATTTTGATATCCCCTACACAGGCCATCAGGCACAATCAGGGGGATGGACCAACAAGCTGGTGCTTTTGGCAGTCCTGCTGAGTGGTCACCATCCTCCCTGCCTCTTCCTCAGCACACAGGCAGTTGTGGCAGAGGTTGCCTGGAGTATAGGCTGGTGGAACTGGTTCCCCAGAAGACCTTCAGCTACTGTTCCACTCTGTACTGATTTAACTCCTGAACTGTAGAGGCAGGATGCCATTGTGAGGATCTCACTATGCAAGGACAGGGTTTGAGGAATGACGGGTCATTTACTACTCCTTAGCTGAGCTGCTTTAAACTGCACAATGGTGCTACCATTGCAGGGGTGGCCCTTCCATACCTGAAACATGATTACAGCATCTTGATCCTCATTTCCTAAAGCTTATGAGCTCCAGAAACATGTACATCTTGGCTGCTGGCCGTTTTGGCTGGAGGCAAGAAGGGACTAGTGTGTTTGCTGAAAGCCTGTCTGTTCAGAGCCAACCAGCAAGGCAGCTCACTGGGCATGGCAACATGGACACAAGCTGTTTCAAAACCTGTGCTTCCTGCCTGACGTCAGGAGCAGCTCTGTGGCCGCTCCAAGGGCCCGGGGGCCGTGGGGAGGATGGCCGAGCCAACACAGGGAGTCTTTCCGTTCTGATGGCAGGCACATCCTCCTCTCAGTGACAAGAGGCACACTGGAACTCAGAGCACAAGGTCTACTGCCATTCTCCAAGGTGTCGCAGCCACTGTCAAGAGGGTCTCCTGGCTGTAAATCTGCCAGGAGTGTGTCAATGCTCCCGTGCCTCCTGTTGACTTTCCTGTAAAAAGGAGTGGTGGCACAGCTGGTGTCAGGGAAGTTATTAGAGTCCTTGGAGGTTTCACGCTGCTATGTAAAGCTCTTGGCTTTGAGCCCGTGCTCCTGGCTGTGTGCTTGGTGATGGTGCTGTGAACCCAGTTGCACTGTTTCTTTTCCTAGAATAACATGCACGTCCAGGTCTCCCTGGCTTGTCATGGATGAAGTCCCTAAGTGCCACTGTTACTTACATGGTCAGCAGCTATCACTCCTTCAAAGGCACTAAGATTGCTTGAGGTCAAGGAGGAAAAAGTACTCAGGAAGGAGGAATACCCCAAAAAAGGACTATCTGTGTCCCTGTAGCATGTGAACAATGATGTCTGGTACTGGATTTTGTGCTAGGCTTTAAACTGCAAGGGAGTTTGCCTTGTGTCCCAAGATGGGAAAGGAGAGGACAAATAGATGAGAGATGCTCTCAGAGCCATGTAAAATAATGTAGCTATTGCATGGCAGATACTCTTGCCAAACTAATACAAGGAATTAGAAAAAAACCAAAAGGAAACGTTTGAAATGGGTGCAGATTTAGCACTGAGTCATGTAGGGACTGTATCACCATAGGTCAGGGCAGATAGTTGTTAAGGATTGCATATATGTGTGTGGTACACATAGAGGTGCAGCAGTGTGCCCAGGTGGCCAAGAAGGCTGATGGCAGCCTGGCCTGTATCAGAAATGGTGTGACCAGCAGGGCCAGGACAGTGATTGTGCCCCTGTGCTTGGCACTGATGAGGCAGCACCTTGAATCCTGTGCTCAGTTTTGGTCTCCTCTCTAGAAGAAAGACACTGAGGTGCTGGAGTGGGTCCAGAGAAGGAAAATTAAGCTGGTGAAGGGAAGGGTTTTGTGCACTACTGTGATGGGGAGCAGATGAGGGAGCTGGGCTTGTTCAGCCTAGAGAAAAGGAGGCTCCAAAGGGGGACCTTATTGCTCTCTGCAGATACCTGACACAAGGATGTAGCCAGGTGGGGGTCGGTTTCTTCTCCCAAGTAACAAAGAACAGGACAAGAGGAAATGGCCTCAAGTTGTGCCAGAGGAGGTTTAGATTGGATATTAGGAAAAATGTCTTCACTATAAGCTTATTCAGGCATTGGAGTAGGCTGCCCAGGGAAGTGGTGGAATCACCATTGCTGGAAGTGTTCAAAAACAATGTAGATATGGCACTTGGGGACATGTTTGAGTGGTGGGCTTGGCAGTGCTGATTGAACAGTTTCACTCGATGATCTCAGAAATCTTTTTCAGCCTAAACTATCCTGTGATTCTGTGATTGCCTGGTACCTGGGATGATCTCTCTTTTCCTGACTTAAGTGTTGTCTTTGTCCAAATCCTCCACCTTCTCTTGCTGTCCTGAAGAAAGGGGAGCCAGTCTTATCTCCTCAGTCATGGAAAGGGTCCTTGACTGGCAGCAGAAGATTGTCCCACTAAGTACCTGTGGTATCTGGCACTGCTTGGCCTGACCTCTCTTGACGAGGCTAGCAGACTTGCTGGTTCAGCTCTGGGACAGGACATGTCTGTAAAGAGGATGGATATTTTTCCTTAAACAGTGTTCCTGTTCAGTGATGGTGCAGAAAGGAGTCTTCCTTCTGTCTTTAAAATATTTCTGGCCTATACTAAAGCTTATCAGCTCAACAGGAGGAGATGAGAACTCCCTTGTAGAAAACTTATCTCTACTTCTTGGCTGTGTAAATAGCTGGTATGATCAGGTTCTTCACAAACAGCTACTTCAGATCCTCTTACTAGCTAGGAAATAAAACATCATGTATGACTGTGGTAGAAGCCATAATGAGAGAAATTGCCTCATTTGTTCCAGCTGGAGGGATTTGGGGTTTTGGCTTACACACTTTGCATGTGGAGGTTAATTAACCTAATTATGCATTCATAGAATCATAGAATGGCTTGTGTTGGAAGGGACCTTAAAGATCATCTCCTTCCAACCCCCTTGCCATGGGCAGAGACACCTTTTTACATCTTCACTTCTTAAATTAAAACTACCTGGTAATAGAGGTGCAGTCAGCTTTGCGTTTTAAAAATAGATGAAAATGGAACTGAATGTATGTAACTGAGGGTCACAACCTGGATATTTGTTGGTGGGACCAGTACTTCCCTAGCAGCTAAATCTAAATAGATCAGCTCCTCTTGGGGTTTGTCCAGCTCTCTCCCAAGCCAGGAATCCTCTGATACACTGCCTTTTGAGATTTAAATAAGAAAAACTTGCTATTTTGCAGTTTACAAACATAAGGAACAGCAGGTTTTAGGAGCTTTTTGCTGAATTCCTCTGGAAAAAGGGAAAAAGAGATTACACAGGAGATCTTGGAAAGTACTCAAGAAGACACAAAATTTGTATTGCATTAATGTTCAAGAGCCAACTGGGAACTTTTAAAACTCTATCCCTCTTGAAATTTTGATTTACTTAGTTATTTGCAGTCTATCTGCTGTGCCTAGCCTGAGTGTGCAGTATTCATTAGTATATTGAGCCTTTTCTTTTCCTTGTTGGGAAGCCACAACACTGTTTTTATGACTGAGGCTTCCCATTGCAGTTCCTCTGTGGCAGCAGTCAGTAAAAAACAAAGACCTTTCTGCCCCTCCTAAGATTTGCACCAGCTCAGTAGGTGCTAGAGACTGGCATCACTTCTGTCTAGTCCTCCTTTCCCTCTCCAACTTTTTTATATCTTTAGTTTTCAAAGGAAGCACGACATTGTGCACTATCTTGTTAGTTCCCCTTCACCCCCCTAACTTCTGAGCCTGAAAGCTTGCCCACTGCAGTGCTCTGCTCCACGGAAAAACTACTCAAGCTGGCAGCGGTCTGCAGGACAGTAATTTCCCAGCACAAGCTGCCCTTGCCCACCCAGGGTGAGATGGTGGAAAGATGCCTGGGGATGCCAGCAAAGGGAAGGAGAATCAGGATCTTTGTGGCAAGGAGGATGGGATGGTGCCAGCACCTTTCTAGGACACTGACTAGTGTTGCTTCTCTTACAACAACTTTCCTGACCCATGTTTGAATGGAGACCTAGGAAGTGTTTGAATGGAATGCTACTAACAAAAAGTGTAAAAGTCATTGTCAGAAAGATATGGCTGGTACATGGTCTAGGCTTTAGGAGCAGGGCCTAGAATAAGGTGACACAGGTATTTCTAAAAATTATCTATGTTTACTTAGGAAACTGCTTGCATATACTCCCTCCCCCAGTGCATGTAGGTGAAATTTCACCTCTGGAATCTGATACTGGTGCATTAATTTCAACTCCCTCCTAAGTGCCCCTCCTATTTCACATCAAAATTTGTTGTTCTATTCTGTTAAGTCCCAGGTCTTAAATTTTCCTCTTGGTTTTTAAATAAGATGTTAAAAGACATACTTTTCATTGCTGCTTTTAATGCCATTAGGAAGAGATTGTCACAGGATAACGTGGATATATTAGAGGCTGTTGAATTACCATGTAGCATTTAGAGGATGAAAAACTGCACAATATTATTTGTTGCTTTTTAAAAAGAAAACCTGGGTACTTATGGTTCCTTACTTCTTGCCAAAGCCATGTTTACTGATGCCCAAGTTATTTCCTTGACCTGTCTGTACAATGCTACGTGGCAGAGCAAGAATACAGTGCTGTGTCTAAACAACAGTGCTATATCCAGAAAGGGCTTCGTTACTACCTCAGTCTTTAAAAATGCCCCTTTAACACATTCTACAATCATACAGGATACATTTGTGCTTCCTCCTTTTATTAACCTTTGCTTTGTCTTTCTGTTCTTGGTTTTGCTCCCACACATTAGTGTGGCTGTATTTGGAGGCGAGATAAATTAAATCTTTGGAAACCTAATAAGAGTTTGATCTATGAAGACTGCACAGAGAGGGGCAAAAAAACCAGCTTGTGCCACTTTCCTGCACAGGAATGCTGCATACATCATGGGAAACCATCCGCGTGGGTGGAATGCTTTAGCTTGTTTGTCAATGTGAAATGTTTTGAATAGTGTCATTGAATATAGCAAAATCCTTATTTTCATAGGCCAGATAATCCCTTGTGTTTTCTTAGACAATACACTAAAATGGTCCCTTTCTGGCAGACAAAGACAATAAAGCAGGACTCATTACTGTAGTCCTGCAACAGCATACAATTGTATGTAGGAGTGCAGTGCAGGCAAAAACGTGTGTTGCAGAGGACTGAGATGAATACTTAAAACCAACTCTGAAAGTGGCCCAGCTTTCGACCTGTAATCTTATGCACCTACATCCAGAAGGAACACAAAGCTAAGGTGATTTATGTGTTTTCAGATTGGCCTAGGAAAAATAATTTTCATTAGTTCAAAACAAACTGCCTTGAATTACCTCACATTTACTGTGTGGAGAGGGGGAGGGATGGAGGGCCAGAATGCAGATAGTCAGGGTGGAACAGGTGATACATATAGGAAAGCCTGTTACCTTGTGCATGCTCTTTTTTGCCTTGCAGTAAGTGAACTTGTTCCGTCTCAGCAAATCTGTGTAATTTTAAATCCCTAGGGGATGGAAAAAAGCTCACTGCGTATTTGAGTAAATATAGTATGCAACTTTGTTTGCCTGCAAAAACCCCCTTCCCTTTCTGGCTTAATTTCACCTGTTGGTTAGTTGTACCACCAGTAGACATTCATTTCCAGGATTATTCCTTTGGCTCCTGCTTCTGCAGTATGATCCAGCTCATTATGAGCCAAAGAAGTAGGCTTAAGATGTTAGTACTTGACTATCTGGTATTCCCTGGCTGTTGCTCCAAAAGGGTATGTTTGGGCAGGCTCGTTTTGCAGCACATTTGGCACAGAACTGGTAAAACTGGGTGGTTGGAGTTTGGAAAACTTGGGAGGAGAGCATATATCTTATCCTATTCTGAATGTTCATTTGTATAGATTAATTTTACGGGCATAATCATACGCTTACATATTAATGTATTTACAGTGTTACTATTGGAAATAGCTAGTGCAGTCATCTATGAATACAACCCTCTGTGGAGATGCCAGGCAAGGTCAAGGCCTGGTCAAGTCACTCTGTAAAACACGCACTGAAAACGTGTTACTGTGGGGCAAAATCCTGCGGCACTGCAAAGAATTCTTATAGTGAGGCTGTACTTACTGCAGTGGAACATTTCTGCTTGTTTTCAAACAGGCCTAGAGGAGGGTGCCACAATGGAAGATGTGTATTTGGCATCGGTGGAGACAGACCGAGGCGTGAAGGAACAGTTGCGGCTTTATGACACCAGGGGTCTGCAGGAGGGCGTGGAACTGCCCAAACACTATTTCTCTGTGGCTGACGGCTTCGTCCTGGTGTACGCCGTGACCAGCCTCGAGGCGTTCCAGAGAGTCGAGCTGCTCAAAAAGGAGATCGACGTCTTCAGGGACAAAAAGGAGGTAAATGTATGCTTGGCTGAACGCTGTATCAGTGATAAGAAGTTAAGGTTGCAAAGCCCAGCTTTTGTTTCTGTAAACATCGTCGTGTACAAAGGAAAACTAATGTACCCACAGCCTTGGGCAGCCCAGCAAAAAGGAGGCCTTCACGTGCCAGGGAAGCTTAGTTCACATGCCATGCAGGTCAGGCGAAAGAATGCCTCTTTTTTTTTTTTTTTCTTTTTTTTCTTTTTTTTTTTTCCCCTCCTTATTTCCTCTACTACAGCTAAAATTCAGTCATCTGAATGCACCGGCCAGGACACTTATGACTAATAAAACATATGGTCTACAGCAGTGCAGCTCATGTTTTTCTAGATATTGTACAGGGGAAGTCAAGTGCATAGAATAATATAACGATGGGCATTATCTTTGTTTGTTTTGTATTCGTGTACTTGATGGCTTACAAACTAGTGTAATTGACAATGGGTCTCCCAGACATTAGTCAATTGGCAAAGCAGCTTTAATGTATTTTAACAACTATATTGAATCAATTCAATTGTGTGAAATGACTGCTCTATTTTCCCTTAGAAAGCAGCAAGTGTTTTCAGCTGACAGTGTTCCAGCTTAGCTAAACAAATATAACTTCCATGTGGCATTAGCATTACGGCTTTTCCTACAGTATCTATATTCTGGAGTGGTTTTCCCTGTTAAATGTCTTTAGCCTACAGCTTTCCAAATGTCTGTTTTATGCTGTTTAAAAGGGGAAAAAAATGCATGAAGAATAAATTGGATAATGGTAGGGAGAGACTTTGCAAAAATGTAACTTGTTTTGTACTGACAGCACACAGGGTGGTGGAGGAAGGCAGGCCCAAGTTTGACGGCAGATGAATGTGCAGTCACAGGAGAGGTATGTTAGGTGGTAGGGCTGGTGTGAGCTGCAGCCTGTCACGTATATCAAGGATACAGGAGTCAAGCAGGGCCTTGCCCTGCAGGGCAAGGAAAGGTGGACAAGCAGGAAATTTTTCCCAGGCACTGTTTTGTGATGGCCCTGATTTGGTACTATACAGCATGTTGTAATGCAGAGGGAGTCACAGCCCTAACAGGATCTGTGTCCTGCTTGTCTGTGTTACCTGTCAGAACTCTTTTCTCTCATTGTGTGCAGGTATTTTAGAAAACAGCCAATTTGCTTATCCTTTTGGAGGGCTTAAAATTTTGATTTTGATTGAAGATAGTTTAGAAAGTGGTGGCCACAGTAAGATGGATAAAACAGTTTTCATTCCTGTAATTTTCATGAAAAATAGGGTTTAAGGTGTAGAAGGTGAGATCAAGAGCCCACCTTAAGGTAAACCGTTAATCAGCAAATTAATGAATCTATGACCTATAGTCTGGGTTCTGCTAGAATGAATTTTTTATTGAATTGGGGATGTATCTCCACAAACGGTGCTTCTGAGCTGGCAGAACTTCAGCTCGTTGAGTGGCACAATCTCCTGTTGTGTGGCAGATGACAGAAAGCACTGATGGCCGGTTCCTTGCCTCTGCTGGCTGTGGGGGCTCTCCAGCACGCACCTTAAAGCCTGGCCAAATTTTATACTAAGTAGAGGTTTTGTTCTGTTACACTGACAGAGCTTTGCCATAGCTAAAATTCAGCTGGAGCATGCAGTAAATACACATGAAGATTATAGCTTCTTTCAAAGCCCTCACAGAAGGGGAAAAAAAACCCTAAGCAGCATTTTTCCAAACACCTTCGACTGCTGTAGAAAAAAAAGGAAGCCTCAGACCTCACAGGAATAGGACAAACATCTCTAGCTGGAAAGAAGCATAAGGCATTTTGGAGTTAGCCTGATGAACAGGAAAGAGCAAGCAGGTGTGGCCACAGCAAACCCCACAAATCATCAGCAAGAGAGGACTTTATCACTTGATCTTTGTCAAACCACTAGTGTAGAGATGAAAACAGTTTGACTGTGGACCTTGAACTAAAAATATAGTCATGGTTTCCCCAAAGAGCTGGTGCTGGTAAAAAATTTTTAGAGAATAGCTAACTTAAAATAAGGAGGAGCAGTAGCTTCACATGGCCAGCAGTGCCTTTGGCACTTCCACTTCCCAGAGCTGAAGCACTGGGAAGACTGCATGTACTTACTGGGCTCAGCCACCCTGGACTATCTGGGTGATACACAAGTTGCTTGATGGATCCTTACAACTGCAGATCTGAGCTGATACCACTGTGCTGCTCTCCTTAGCTAACCAGCTGCTCTTAAAACTGCTCCCCCGAGAACATTGCTGGTGCTTATCTGCCCCTGTCAGCAGATTGTCCCCTTCAGTCCTTTGGGTGGCTCTTGGTGCCTGGGGCTGGGCAGCTGGCAGGGCTGAGCTGGGAGAGGGGCCCTGTTGCCCAGCCTGCCCGGGCTGCTAGCATGGTTGGCTTTATTTATATCGCGGGATGCGGCTTGGGAAAGAAACAAACAGGGCAAAATCCACCACTGTGGGATCCAGGCTTTCTCTGCTGTGGTGCATTTTTTTCATCTCTCAAGCATCTGCTGCTGTGACCTACTCGGATGTCATGCCCTTATCATTTGTCTAGGGCAGCTCAATTGCCGAGTAAGTGGAGAATAGGGCTGTTTAACTTTGGATCCCTTGGGTTTTGTTTCCCTTCAAGCAATCATTGAGGGTGAGAGTGGGGTGGTGAGAAGGGGAAGTCCTGCATATCCTATGATTAAAACAAGCTTCCAACCCATAAGTAGATGAGGCTAATTCAAATCCCAGACCCTGATCTTCCAAACTACATGCAACGTACCTTGTGTCAGTGCTAAGTTACAGAACAAGTCTGAACTGTGTTGCTACTTCCTTGCTGTTTAAAAGGACTGTGACTGGTGGATGGTTTTAGTATAAAGCTCACCCTCTTGTTTGGTTTGTAGGTTGCAGTTATTGTCTTGGGAAACAAAACTGACCTCCTGGACCAAAGGCAAGTGGAAACAGAAGCAGCACAGCAATGGGCAAGGGCCGAGAAAGTGAGACTGTGGGAAGTGACTGTGACAGATCGGAAAACACTGCTTGAACCCTTCACCTTCTTAGCTAGCAAACTGTCCCAGTCCCAGAACAAATCAACATTTCCCTTGCCTGGAAGGAAGAGCAAAGGGAATAACTGTGAAAACTAGACTAGCTTTGCATTGTCTCCTGCTGCCAGGTCACAGTCCAAGTCCTTTTCGTGCTATTTGCTCCTTGCAGTTTCACTTAAAGCAATAATATCATTCAGCAATAAAATCAGCAAGCTTATAGCTAAGAGGTATCCTTCCTTCTCAAAGCCTTGGCTTGAAAAAGCCGCTGGTGGTAAAAGCCTCAAAAAGCACTTCATGAGAGCAGTTATTTTGCAGCCAGGGTTATGGAAGAGGAAGGGATAGACGGATACCTCTCTAGCAGGGCTTTTACTGTGCCTGGATACAGCCATGTAGAGGGACAAATCAACAAGCTTACCAGTATATAATCCCCCTGCAGATCTATAGCCTGTAGTCACAAAAAGTATTAGCCGCAATAAAGCATTCAATTTGGAAAGGTGATATATTTGAAATGGTAACAGTTCTTTTACCTGGACCTTAAACAGGGCCACAAGGCTTTTTGATGCTGCAAGAGGCTGAGATCAGTGTCTTGCTGTAGGAGAAGAGTATGGAACAGGAGGAACATATTTAACAGATTTAGCCACTGATATTTTGCTAGTGTCTGGAAGAAAAAAAATCCCCAACAAAATCATTAAAAAACCACCACCCACGTCTTTTGGGAAATACCCCAACATGAACCTTGTCAACAAAGTCTAGTAAGCAGTGCTTTAAGGTCAGGAATTCATTTGTAGAAAGCAGAAAAGCTCTCAGAGCACTCATTGATTGAACAACAACAACCTAAGGACAACATAGCTGTGGTTTTGTTCCAGCATGTTCAGTACTAATCAGTCACATTCCCATAGGTGGTAATTTTACTGAGAATTATATAGATTGATTTTGTATGCAGGAGGTATTGTTGGGCTCTGCTTAGGGCACGCTTACCTGGCTGCTCAGGCAAGCTGCAGCAATCCACCCTCCCTAGGCCAGATAACAACTGCTACAAAGTGCTGTATGATTCTGCAGGGGGGCTAAGGAGGGTAGGAGGCTGCCTTTTTGGAGACATCCCTGTGGCAAATGCCCAGAAATACCTGTTCACGGTCTGGCTGCAGGAGCACAACTGCATGTGCTGTGTTTGACTCGACACTGGCAAACTTGTGTGCTGCAGGAATCTGCTGTCCCAGGCCAGCCTGGCAGTAAACTGAACAAAAGGGGATACATACAGTGACAGAATGAGCAACTTTTTCCAGAGAGAGGGGCCAGTTTTTGGCATCTAACAACGTGTATTAATTGATGCTAGCTTTTCTTTATATTTGAAGGCAAGAGCAGGGAGAGGGAGTGAAGTACCCAGCATTTTCTACTAAATTAATCCTCTTCTGAACAAATACTGAGAATTTCACTGTGAATCAGCAAAACCACAAGCAATATTTGCACTGTCATATCATAACTGCTAAATAGTGTGCATAATGATCACAATTAAGCTCATAGTATTGCTCTTCCTGAAAACTGATTAATAAAGCCTGTCAGCATTACCAAAGCCTGTCAGCATTATTAATGTCAGAGCAGCAGTACACTTCAGTGAAAATTAAGCAGGAATCCCTACCATTATAATGAAGGTAGACGAAACTCTTTATGTGCTTTGCTCAATTTAGTTTGAATTGCTGTGGCCAAGGGGTAAGATAAGAGAGCAATTATGAATGAGCAAGCTCTTGTAATGCCCTGCTAGGAACATACAATTGTTTCCATTGCAACACTGCAGCTGAGTAAGCACTATAGCACGACCTCCCCCCACCTGCCCAGTAATAGTCATTGTCCCCAGCAATGCTGCAGCATGACACTCCCTCCTCACTCATTTCCTACTGAACACACGTGTACTCCAGGCTTCTCCCTACCCAGAAGACTCCGTATCTGCCTGCATGCTTGGGAAGTGGAGGTGACTTCAGAGCAGCAGTGGTCACCTCCTCACTGCAACCTCTTACCAAGGAATGGCTCACGTTCCTCTTCTTCAGCTCTGCAGAACTCTTCTTGTGGATGGGACCTGAATCAGCCTTGGATCAATCAAAATGAGTGAAGATGTCTATAACAGCACATCACTAAAGCTGACCCTTGAGCCAAGGGAGTGCAGGTTGACAAGTCAGAATGAACTTAAAAGGCCTGGAGATGGAAAGAATGGGGATGACTGGTTTCTGTCCATCTCTGCATGCTGCAGACTCTGTGCCAATTCTTCTGCCAAGACTGATGTCACCTGTAGGCTGCCAGAGCTGTGCAGTGCAAATGTAGCTTGCTCACTCAGTCCACTGGACTCCCAGGACTTGATAATGTTTCAAGATAGGCAAGAGAAACAGATCTTCTAAATTACTAAGACCATTTTTTCAAATAGGCTATATAAAGGCAAACACATTTTCTTTGATTTGGCTAAATTTAGAGTTTAGATCATTCGAGGCATTCAGATAAAAAAAAATCATCACCCACTGTTTTCTTTCATAAACTTATTCTGATGTTTTTTTCTAAGTATCAGTGTTTTACTGACAAGTGATGGAAAATCTAGTGTCTCATCTGCAAATGATATGCATGCAGTGGCTGGTACTGAGTAAAAATGAAACTTGCTGTAGTAGAATTTTACATAGGATTAGTAAGTAAAGTACAGAGTATAACATAGTAACTTATGGGCAGAACGTGTATTTTGTTCTTACTGTTCCACTGACCCAAACCCTGTTCTAGGTCACTGGGATCACTTACCTTCTCCAAAACTAGAGTCCCTTCACAAGATAATGGAGAAAAATTATTATAAAGAAGAAAAACAAATTAGTAAGTGAAACCATCTTTCTCTGTTCCTCTAAAGGCTCTCCCCTGCTGAATGAACACTGTACCAATCAGTAGCCCCACCAGTTACAACAGTTAATTTGACACGTCCTGGTGGCACAAAGCAAGAAGCTGGCAAAAACCTACTGAGATTAAGCCATTTACTCTTTACTCAGTAGAGGAGAGGGAAAGATTACCAGAGATGCTCCCAGTGTGATGTAGCTATATACCAACCAGGCAAACAGCTGAGGGAGCTCACACACCAAAACATGCAGTGTGTCAAATGACAGCAGTTCAGCTGATGAGGGTAAGGTGCTACTACCCACAGTCACCCAGCAAAGGAAAGGAGACCTCTAATTAACAGACTACTTTGGATCAAGTTAGATTTGCTCTGTATTTAGATAGGAAGAGATGTAAATGAAATGCATACAGATTTTATTTTAAAGTACCAAATCCAAGAGCACAGATGACCACCCAGCACTCACAAGAATGTCGCAAGGTGAAGCACCCGCCATGTGAAAATGAATCTGTGCTTCCGGCCTTTACCTTAAGGGAGTGGTCAGAAATGCCATATCCACAACTAATTGCCCTCTTGCTACACACCTCAATGTAAACACTATGTCTCTAGGAGATAATCTTTATAGGTAGTTAAAGGACCTACAGATACTGCTTTACAGTGTTGTCTGCTACCTTACCAGGACATGATTCCTTCTGTTCCAAGTGTGAATAGACCACTCCATCAGAAAAGCATCAAGACATCCTTTTCTTCTTTTTACTTCCTACCTCTTTCCCTTCCAGAGAGCTTACGCTTTTCTGATTGTACTTGCAAACAACATGCCAGTCCTGCTGGGAAAACTTAAGCTAAAATGTAACTATCATGGAATCTGTGGGAAATTACCTCCTCATGGCCAGGTTCCTGCACAACACTTAGTGAAGGGTTGTGAAGGGCCTTATGCTGTCACTCATTGTATGGTTGTCTAGAACTGTCTTCCTAAAAGAGCAGCAGTCAGTGCACTCACTTGCAGATCTCCCTTGTCCTTAACCACAGCATAAATCCTCCAAAGCATACAGAGACACCATTCTGGCAAAATGACAAAGCAAGGGACTAAGCAGAAATCTTTCCTCCTTCTTTTTTTTAAACATCTTTTTATTAGCACAGTAACAAATGCAGACTTAAGTAGCCCACAACATACAACCAATCCACTGAGTGACTCCTATTCCACACCTTACAGTTAAACAGCTTAAGGTATTTCACTACAGGTTACTGTAAGTCCTGATTAAACCCTTTATTCTTTTCACAAAGATAGATTGGCTTATAAAATAATACATTAACTACTTCTTATTTCATATATGAGGCCATATATCCACCTCTCCATATCACAGATCATGAGATGACAGTCTTTAAAAAGGATTTGTTAAATACCAATGTGCCCTCCATAGGGAAAAACAATCCCAACATCTTTTTACAAAAAAAAAAAAAAAAAAAAAAAAGAAACTCAACCCAGAACAAAATAAATCCCTCAAACCCAAACAAACAAAAAGCAAAAACAGTGTGTAGAGTCTTGAAAGGACTTTTACATAAATGTCAACCTATGTACCTGTACAAAATTAAGCTGTTTTAATCTTTTGCATATTGCAAGCAAACTGAAAACCAAAGAAGTCTAAGAAGTTTACATTCTTCTTGGTACTATATGTGAGCTAATATTGCTGAACTAATTAGTCTTAAAGTATACTATTCCAAATCCTAGCTGTCTACTGTAGCAAGATACCTTAAGTTACAACAACAAAATCTTAGGAAATAAAAGACTGAATAAAATCTGTTATAGAAATACCCTACTCTTTACCAGCACCCTCCCTCCCCCCACCCCTTCAAAATCATAAGCAGCTCTTTCCATCACAGACAAATAATGTAAGAGTTTGACGAAAATCCAATTTATGTAGCGTATCTTTTGGTCCATTGTCTGGCCATTCTGTCATGCTCTGCTCTGTTAGTCATATACTGAGTGGCAATGCTTCCAACCAGGGGGTCAGCTGAAAAGGAAACACACCGCTTATTTCAGACAAGTTACCCAGTAAAAACTTTTAAATAAAGCTGAAGTGTGAATTAAGGTACACTGTAACAACGTAAACATGCTGAATTGATGATCTGTATCTTCTCTGGTTTTGTGTATTTATGGTGATGATGTACTAATCTGTAATTTAATAGAGTGAAATGCCAATAAAGTTTTAAGAAGTTTAAGACACAACAATCAATCATATTTTGCATTACTGAGGGTTTTCACCAATTCATGCATATTTTATTTTATTCCTTCTAAGGGTGCCTGAGATACTCATGCTAAGTGTATCTGTAACAATGTAAAGCTGCCTTCTAGGAAAGATGAAATCTCAAGACAAATTTAGTACACTGTGAGATCTGGCCTTTCTCTCCTCTTTAGACATACAAAAATGCAACCCGTAAAATGACTTTGGAAATGAAGACATATTCCTCTTAACTCATGTGGACAGCGGTGGGTTAGAGCAGCAGTGATGACCACTTGTGGCATAGTTGGTCACTTTTTAAAATGGATGATGCAAAGTAAAAGGTCAACCCCCCTGTTTTTAGAACTGTTTGTGGCTCTTCAAGCTCCGTTACTGAATTACTGTAGCCCTAGAGACCAGTGAAGACTGGGTTTGGAAGGGGAAGGAGTTTTCATGTGCAGGAGGGTTGCTTGTTTCCCCATGGGTCAGCCTGAGGAGCAGTGAACAGCAGGCTGGTAAGGTGTATCTCCCTTCCGCCACCTCCAGCCCCTCTCTGACTGCCCT
>JANPWX010000338.1:1883136-1924023 GCA_024734555.1 Trochalopteron elliotii
TACTCCCTGCAGTCATGTGGAAGTCCACGTGCGGCAGCCTGAGCAGAGGGCGGATCTGTCTCTGCTGTACCTGCCCCAACCCACACTGCTCAGGGCAAACCACGTTCGTGGCATTTGCAGTTGCTGGCAACGGCTCTGCCCTCGGTTCCTGAGCAGCCCTGAGCCCAGCCCTGCTGCTTGCTCAGTATTTCTGTGTTTGACCTGCACCTTTGGTCTCCTTCCAAGAAGGTTTCTAACTGTAAGCGAGGCAACAATTTTGACAGTTTAAACACTTCCAGAAGGGGAAGCATGGAGTATTTCCAAGTTGATACAATAAGGGCCAAATTAACATAGGTCAACAGTTCTAATTTGTAAAGACAGAAAGTTGTTAATCCTGATTCTCAGCACAAAAGCTAGATACTCTGTAGACAGTCTCTCAGTCCAGCTGACTAATAACTGATAACAAAGCATGAATGCTGTTTGCCTTGAAGAGTAAGGCTTATTTTAAAATTATTTTTCATGAAGGAGGGGAAAGTGAAAACGAAAGAAGGCTCCCATATACTTGCAGAACAGCTTGGTTCCTTAACACACCTTAAGATATAATCCTTAAGGGATATATCCACGGCACTAAAAGCAGTTTTCTCCAGTTAGAGGAACTCTAGCTCTGTGGAAAAAAAATCTAAATTTGTTTTCACTTTAGCAGCAACTCAGAACTAGGATGGTGTTAGACACATGTAGTCCAGCTGTTTGCCATTTACAATTTTTGCTGATGGCACAAAAGCCAGCAGTGCAGGGAAACCAAATGGAACTGGAAGAGGGAGAAATTGGAGGCCCACTTGAAAACAAACAAAAAATATTTAAAGTAAATGCTCATTACATCCTAAAGAGGAAAAAAAAAATCTCACATAAACATAGTACATTCAGAACAAAATCAAAAGAAACTGAGTTACTTAGAAGGTAGTGAAGAGAACAGCATGTGGAATAGCAGAAAAATATAGTGTAACTGAACAATCCTTTGGCAATGTCCTACCTGAGATTACATTAATGCAGCAACTACCTGGAGTTAAACACAGCTTTTGAAAAGACATAAAAGAAGCTAATCTCAACCTTACCCTGAAGTGATAGCAGAGGTTAATTTACACAAGCAGCAGAATAGGAGTGAGTGGAAGGAAGTGGTTAGAGGTTATTAATACAGATGATCAAAGCACACACACCAGGTCAACACAAGCTACTGTTTTCACCTCAGTAAATGAAATCTAACCCAACTACAATGTAACTCTTGAGAAAATGTCCATTGTAATAGTACAAATACTAAACTCTTAAATTCTAATTATACTTGTTTATTGGATTCTTCTAAATCCAGGCACACCCAGCACGTGCCTGATTCATTTGCTATCTGAAACACAGGCAAAACCACACAAAACAAGAAAGTATAAAAAGCAGAGGACGGATTAACACTCACATTTTCAAGGTGTTGTATAGAATATGCAATTAAATGCAAAAGAACTCCATTATACGTATTTAGGACATGAAAGAGAGTATCTGTCCCTGTATCAGATTTCTCCCACTGAAGTTCCTTGTACCATGCAATGCATTTCCAAGTCAAATTTTAAGATCTTTCATTTCTCCAACCTCAAGTACAGTAGCACAGTCCCTCTTAATATCCTCACAGGAATCTATATATCACTTTAGCACAGTCTTTTGGCTCTCCTACAGCAACATCATCTCTAAAAACATTTACTCCAACATATTGAATCAAACCCTCATTTGGAGCTAGACCCAGTTCTTAAAGCTACACCTGGATATCCTTCATCACACATCTCTAAGATGCTCATCAACCACACAGCGTTTGTCAGTGTTTATGCCTCAACACCTTCTCTCACACATATTCCTAAGGGTCTGGAAGCTTGCCAGGATAACCATTTACACCCAATTTTATTTAAGAAAGTAAATCCTTTAATGACATTTCATTTTCAGGTTATGAAATGTGTTCAGCTACAGGCACTTCACCATTGGGCAGTCCATCACAGCAGGAACTGTTCTCACAGGAGTCACCAAAGACTCACAGAGGTTTTCTTCCACTGGTCTTACAGGGCTTACCCAGGAAGATTCAAGGGTTACTAGTCCTTTCTCCTTACAGAGCTTTGACTTTTCAGAGATCAAGGCTTTTAAAATGACATTCTACTCTATTTTCAAGTGACTCTACAGTTTTGTGAGTGCTTATCACCAAAGTGATATACACTGGGTTTTGTTTCAACTAGCTGTTTTTTTTATTTCTTGTCCTAAAAGGCATTTATAGGAAGGCTACTGTAATTACATTAGCCTACCACTTAAACACAGACAGTATTTACTCTCTACTGCAAGTTGTTGGACAGTCTGAAATCCACAAAACAGCAGGAATAAAGCAGGAGTGATATGATAATCTATTTTCCACACTACCATTGATTAACACTAGTGTAGATTTTAATACAGGAGCAGCTTTGGTTCTCAAAGGAAGGTTCTTCATTTCAACCTGAAGTGCCCAAGTAGAAAAAGTGTGTTCTACTATAGCACCACCATGCTTTCTCCCATATACCATCTCAAAGAGACTGAAGCTACATGTATTTTACTTCCATGCATACATGTGGTTTGTAAACCGACTTGGACTTTGCTAGATAAAAGATTCCAGCTATAATACAGTGAATGGTCACTGAACTCGTCTTTTAAGGCCTCAGTAAGTTTTGCCTATTTATTTGGTGTTTTAATCCCACCCTTCTTTTCATCTGGGTGAGGGTTTAGAGTCAAAGATAAAGACAAAGGGATCTCAGTCAGAAGCACCAAGCAGAAAGCAGGGCTGAGCTGGAATGACATAACTGTTTATTTGGTTCTGCATCAGGGAACTTGGCATATAGGGCTGTCCCAGTAGCTCTGGTAGTTACAGTATGGTCTTGTAAGGCATCCTACTTGACCCTCGAAGCAGCATGGTGGGAACACATCTGAGAGCAAGGGCTGCAACTCTGGCTGGGGCACTTGCACCATCTACCCTGCCAGTGGCAGGTACTTCTATCCAGATGGAGCTGCTGAAGGGAGAGGCTTCAGACTGCAGGCAGTGTTGAGACCTTTCTCTTGGGCAGGACAGCCAGCAGGCCTGCCTGCAAAAGGTGCTGCCCCTGTGGAGGACCTCCTGCAGCAGCTGGCTGAGCTGTAGGAGGCAGTGAGAAGCCTGTGCGGCATCAGGGCTGCTGAGGAGGTTAGACAGCTGGTTCCAAACTGCACTGGACCCACAGCCTATGGCCAAACAGCCAGAAACTCCCACCAGCACACAGGGAAGGGAGGGGGCCAATAATGTAGAAGAATGGAAGCTTGCCATGGCAAAGACCTGCAGGAAGAGACTTTCCCCCAGACTGAGGTGCCCTCGCAGAACCACTTTGCTGCTCTGAGATTGAAAACACCCATCATATCAGAAAAGACACTAAAGACAAATAGGGCGGTGCTGGGAGTAACAGGAAAGGACTCTGGAGCATGGGTAGTTTTTTCATCAATCCTCCTGGTCAAAGGAAAAGGATTCAAAAGGGCTGGTCAAATCTAGCAAACCAACAAATGGTTATGGGACTGGTGCCAGAGCCAGGGGTCTGGCTACTTAGACCATGGGACTTGCTTTGGGAAGTCTGGTCTGCTGGGCACTGATGGGACGTATCTGTCAGAGAAGGGGAAAGGGCCTGCATGGGGGAACAAGGAGCTCCTGGACAAACTCAAACACACAAAGGAACCCTACAGAAAGTGGAAGCAAGGACAGGTAGCCTAGGAGTAACAGAGAGAGGTGGGCCTGTGAACTCATGAAGTTCAACAAGGCTGTGTGCAAGGTCCTTGTGATGCCTTAAGTTTTAGCATTCATGAATTTCAGATTCTGTGCTGTCTAGGGGTGTAGTTCTGAGCCTCATATTAAGTGCTAGTAACCTCTCTTCACAGAGTAGGTAGACAAAAAAATCCTTTTTCTGCTGAAGACCAAGGACAATGAGTACAATTTTCAGGCCCAGAAGCATAAACAGCGGTGGACTGAAGAGAGAAACAAGAAGGATGAGACCCACAACCTGAGGTTGTGCCAGGACAATTGGGCACCAATATGCAAATAGACCAAAACTTATAAAATGTAGGACCTTGTGACCTGTCATTCATATTGTGACCATTCTAAGTCCACCTTGAGTGTAGCCCTGGTCAGGATCTTGTCCTGCTCAAGGTGTACCCTAAAGGCCTTTCAATAAGTATCTACTTTATTCACTAGCTCTGTCCAGTCTCTGTTTCAGATCAACCTTCCCAAGGCATCACTTGCACCTCTATCTGGCAATCACAAGCACTTGTGAGACCCCCCTTGGAGCACTGCATCCAGCTCTGGGGCCCCTAACATGAGAAGGACAAGGACCTGTTGGAGTGAGGCCAGAAGAGGGCCACCAAGACAATCAAAAGGCTGGAGCACCTCTCCTATGAAGAGAGGTTGAGAGAGTTGGGCTTGTTCAGCCTGGAGAAGAGAAGGTTCCAGAGACACCTTAGAGCAGCCTTCCAATACCTAAAGCTCTCCAGGAGAGCTGGAGAGGGACTTTTTACAAGGGCATGGACAAGGAGTCAAAGCCTTAAAATGAAAAAGGGTTAATTTAGATGAGCTATTAGAAGGAAATCCCTTATTGTGAGAGTGGTGAGGCACTGGGACAGGTTGCTCAGAAAAGTTGTGGATGCTCTGTCCCTGGAAATTTTCAAGGCCATGCTGGATAGAGCTTTGAACAACGTGGTCTAGTGGAAGGCATGCCTTCCTACAGTAAGGAGGTTGGAACTAGATGATCTTTAAGGCCCCTTCCAACCCAAACCATTCCAGGATTCTATGATGAGTCTGAAAAGCCTGGGCTGATAAATGTTTCTGATCTGTAGCATAGAAAGCAAAGGTGTAACAAAGCACACATGGAAAGGCAAAAGATCCCTCTTTAAATGCTTACTGGGCTTACAACATAATAAATTGCATACAGTTGGTTGGACAACAAATTATTCAACAAATTAAACAAAAACAAAACCCTACAAAAACAAACAAACAACCTACTCTAATTTGAATTAAATTCTGACCTGAGAACCATCTGTGCTGCCAGAGAATCTCCAAAAAGAGATGGACAGATGCCAGCAGAAAAGCACTAGAGATGTCCCAAGGTAGACCATCCTGTTTGTGAATTGGAGCCCTATCTCAGAGGTAGAATTTAAGGACCTGTTGGTACTACCAGAAACCCTGAAGTTATGTGAGCAAGAACAGGCAAGCAGTTTCCTTAATTTGGCAAGCTTGTATTAATTTGTCTTGTGTAAGCAATTAGCACTGCTCTGTTGAGGTGGACTGATGGCCTGAAGAAGTCCTTTCCGCCGCAGACTAGACCAAAGCCTGAAAGATGGTGCAGTCATTGGCATTTATTTCATCAATGAAACAACTTTGAAGTACAAAGGTAAACATGCACATAAATGCTTTCAGATACAAGACAAACACCAAGTGTATACACAAGCACCTCTTGTAACCCAACACTTCTCCTGTGGCCACATATTGGAACCACCAGATAACATTCACTTGCACTGGTATTTGCCTTAGAGCACTGGAACACAACAACACTGGAATGTAAGAGCTTCACAAATATAATGCACCTACAGAAAGTTTGTTACCGTACAAATAGGTGAACAACACAAGTGTCCAACAAAATGGAAAAATTAAATACTACTTTGGTGGCCAAAACACACGTAACTTATGCTTACAGTACCCAAGTTGCTTGAGAAATAATTATTTGTTGCATTTCTCCTCAAGTTTATTTACTTCTCAGTTTCTCAGCCCTGTCGCAATGCTTCCACTAAATGCTTAGGACTTCTTACAAACAGCGGCAGGAAGAAAGAAAACAAGCTCTAATATAATTATCAAGAGGACTGGAAAAGCTGTTAACATCAGCTAATAGAAACTCCTGTAATGTCTAAACTGAGCTTAAGTTTGTTCTTAAGTGGATTTCAAATGGGCTGTGTTCCATTAACACTGCAGGCTATTCATGTTTAGCACTCACGACTTTAGATGTTAGCTACAGGTCTCTTACCTTTGGAGGCTTGAAGGGATATTCTGGTGTAAATGTGATGTCAAGGAAGAAAACACCTCCCTCATAGACTGAACCTGGAGGTCCTAGAATGGTTGATCTCCATTCGTAGATGTTATCACCTTTGGGGCCAGCGCTAAGAGATAAAAACCAAAATAATTTAGAAATACTACCACGGCTCTAAGACAACTTCTTACATTTTTCAGGTATGATACAGAATAAATATTTCAGTGTTACTCTTCATACACCACCTAAAGTAGAGACAGGGATTCAAGAAGATTGAATGCTTTCAAACACTCAGAGATCTTACCTGAACTTATCAGTGTTCCAGACTGTTTAGCAAAGCTAAGAAACTAGAGGTGGGATACGGCTTCCATCTTCTTTCTCTTGACAGTTACAAGAGCAGCATTGCCCAGAACTACTCCTAAACATACTACACTATCAATACAATACAAGAGCTAAGTTTCAAAGAACAATTTCCTACTGTATTTCAGAAAAGGCTCTTCCATCTCAGTCTTAATAAAACTGTACCACATTAAAGACCATACTAAATAAATTAAGGATTTATGCTCATTTTATTAATCTTGTGTGTTCTTTAAAATTAAAATATATCCTGCATTATTGTTAAACAAAGGCTCATAGTATAATTGATGCAAGCCAAATTAATGATGACACTCTGAAATGTCAAAATTTTCTACACTTTTAAGATGAGGCCACATGATCTTACCCTGTTGATATTGCTTGCATTGTGGAACTGCTTTTTTTAGGGGGAATTAAAATCACTGTGTCAAATTAAAACAGCACTTTCTCAAATTAGCTCTGCTTATTTGAGATTCTGCCTAACCTGCCAGCAGCTCACGAGGAGCTGTAAAAACTAAAGGTGCTGCAGAGATCAAATGTCTGCTTGGTAAAATTAGTTTTACTGATACCCTCAGACACTTGTACTCGGCAGTGTGCTATATGTCACTGAGTATTTCTAAGTACAGCTCAATCTAGAAAGCCATTAATGGTATAGGACTCCTTTGCTGCCTCTTCCCCTCTGTACTGCTATGGAGTATTTGTTAGATGCCAGAACTGGGAAAACCTTTTTGCATAACGGCAGGTGCTGACACAGCTTTTTCCTTCATGGATGTACCATGGCTTCAGAAATCTCTTCTCCCCTTGTTCTGAAGGGGATGGATCTTAACATTCCTAATACAATGAAAAGTAACATTGCTGTTCTTTCCTCCTTCTTTTAACAAGGCTCCTCTAAGATAGAAGGTAAAAACCAGGCTCTTTTCATATTATAATAATCACAGAGCAGTATTACTTCAGAGGGAAGGCAATACAATAAATTCAATATGCACATGACAATATGCATTTGATTAACATCACTAAGTGTTAATAACAACGTTACAAACAGAAATACAATGGCAAGAACATAAATTGTCATAATAACAACAGTGACCAGAGACATTTTTTTTCCCCAGCTCTTCCCAGTACTGGTGAACATGTTCTTGACAGCAGAGAAATCAGGAAAGAGAATTAATTTCGTTATCAAACTTAACTTTTTTTTACCCCCAGATTAACCTAATAATAAAATTTCACAATATGTTGGTGCTAGATAATTCAACAATCGTGAAGTTATGATTAAAAGAATGCTTCTAGGGAAAGGAAAGAATGTAAGAAAGCAGTAAAGGAAGACAGATTCTCTGCAAATGATGCACCAACCACAAGGGAAAGATTTTTCTCTCCAGAGCACAAAACCTCACACAGCTCAAGATGTGTATTAAATTAAAGTAAAAGCCATTCCATCCTGCCATCCCACTCCACCTTAATGACTTGTCCCTGTCCTATGCAGGTCCATATATTTGGGCACTCAGTACTCTCCAGCTACCACTTGTGCGTTAGACTGGAAAAGTATTGTATTTCGACAGGAAGCTCTGCCTCTGGAAAGACACCAACTTAACTGTGCAAACTTACTGAAAAGGACTCTCTGGGGCACCCTTAGCCACCGCTCCAAGGAATCACCTCTTTATGTACCTATTAGCAACCTACTGACACACTGTCATTACTGCAAGTTGCACCGGCAATCATCCCTCCCCTCATTGCCTCCCTCCCCTAAAGGTGGAGCTACTGAACGGGAACAGGTACTTGAACTTCGTTAGCACCGATTTACTGTTGGAATTTATATCACCGGAACTGCCGACGGAGAGCACTTCAGCACTCGAGAAATGTGATGTGTGATTAGCATTGAATAAAGCCCTCTGAACCAATGAGAAACATTTCAACATTTCACATTTTATTTCCAGCTTCAGCGCAAAGCACTGTCAATAAAAAAATCCACAGACTTAAAAAACATTATCATTAGTAATAGTCTTAGAAATCTCTTGTATCCTATTAGGTTTCCAGTTAGAGCTATCACTGCACACAAGTAATATACTGCCATATTAAGAGTGCAACATCTTTGTAAGACATCAGTAGGCTTTAACAATGATGTGCCAAGCTTTCCTTTTAAGCTTTTCATAATTCAATTAACAGAGTAAAATAGCTGTGCATGTCCAACTCTTACACATTAACATTGATTTCTTATAAAAGAAAGACTGAAAGAGGAAGATGCAAGTCAGCTTCAAGTATGATACTACTTAGATTTAACTTAGGATTAATAATATCAAACAGCTCATGAAGACCTAGTGCATAACAGATAAGTAACAATACTTGACCACAGTGTAAGAACAGTGGCATTAACTTTTTGTGGAGATATGGAAACTGTCAAAGGCTGAAGATTACATTCTTTGTTTAAAATCCTTGCAATTATCTGCTTCAAAAAGAAATTCACTGATGCATGGACACAGAGCTCATTGGCACAGCTGTCACCCTGCCTGATATGTGTCACCACTGCTCAAATTAAGTGTATAGATGTACTAATACAACACTCTGAAGCTGTCCAACATATGACCACTAAGAAGACAATTTTAACCAATTAAATACAAATTGTTTCCACTGCAAGACGAGAGTATGTAAGCAACAACTTTCTGTATTAACTCAGCAGCCCACAACCTCTTCACTTTCAAAGAAAGAAATGAATAAAAGACCAGCAATTCAGAGTGAAAAATGACATCCGAAAGAAAACTGAAAAGATCCCAAGCCATTATTATCCTATCAAGCAGCACAGGCTACACTGCAGTGCAACTGAGATCTCTCTCAGAAAAACAGTGATATATTCAGTGAAGATGCACTGCACCCACTGTAAGAACTGATCCTGACTGTTCCCAATGATGCTGGCCTATCCTCCAGACAGATGTTATCACAGAAACACTTCTTGGGAAACCTCCCAGAGCCAAGGTATTGTGCAAGGAGTATCTAATTTTCCAAGTCTAGAACAGGAAAATGCAAGGCATTACCTCCTGGTAGATGCAAGGCAGGGAGAAAGTCCCAGCACAAGTGAGACCAACCTCAAAGCCCTGCATGGGCCAAGTCCTAACCAGCCTTGTGCTGCTTTGGAAAAACCTGATCTTGTCTCTCTTTACTGGCAGGCGCCATACTCTTTCCCAGCTTAAAAATCCAACAGGTAAATTAGAAATGCCTGGAGCAGAGGCTGGGGAGCAGAGGCTGGGGAGCAGAACGATGCTGAGGCAAATCAGCTGCAGATACCTTGCACTACTGAGCAACTGTAAACACAGAGCTCTGTCTCAGAGATTCAGTGTTCATGCAGAAGACACACACACACACACTCTTTCACATTTGGAAAAAGCTGAAATGACAGTCTGCAAAAACACCCAGCCTGTGGCTTTTTTGTATTAATCCAGCCAGACATAACCTCCATCGCAGGTCTGCAATACATGATATCACCCTGATATTTAGCACACACAAACTCAGCTTCCTCCTCTGCCCTGGCACCCTGGGCAAATCACTAAAAATATCCCTATGCCACGGAGAGAAGGCAGGACTTTTTAGTGTTCACCACATATAGCTAATGTATGAAAATCCCTGGGAACACAGTGACGGTACTTTCCAGGAGAATGACTCAGGAATAGTCCATTGTTTATGTAAATGTGCTAGTTCATTTGGAAACTACCTGGTCCTTTCAAAATAGTTGCTACAAGCACTAGGTTAATACCCTGATACAACAAAGCAGCACATATTTAGCAGAGTAGTTTAGAAATGCCGGAGACTGCTATCCGTCAGGGTGATGAGAAGAAGGGTGATTCCATGGTATGATCAAAAAAATAACAGCTAATGAAAACCTACAATATATTTCATTTAAAATTGCAAGTAACAAACCCATGAACTCATACACCAACTACTCCATTTCCCTAGGTGCTATTTTTGAGGCTATTTTGTCCTAAACATGAAGAGTCTGGTGCTAGTAGCTAAGCTGTTTTGAAGTTGCACACTTGGGGAAAATAAACATAAATTCTAAAAACACTGCAGACATGACCTTTTCCAAGGGACATAGCTCAAATCAGAAAGCAAACAACATACTAACGGCACATGGGAATTTCAGGATGGCAGAGAATCTAATGATCTCCAAAGTAAAACTGCACCATTACAAACTGACAGCAACATCCATTTTTTTTGCTGCTGCTTCATTTTCTAGCAAGAAACAGATAATGGCTGAATATGGAACATCTTAGCTATGAGCTTATTAGGCAGCTATAGGACATAGCTGAATGTTAGAAGATCCCTTTTCTTCCCACACCCTCCCCCCTCCTTTTTTTTTTTCCTTCTCTGAAGATGTAAACCCAAAACACATTAGAAGTTTTGGATGCCAGGCAGGCAGCATATCATTCTCACATGAAATTCTGTTGCACCTTGATTTTCCCGACTAACCCACCCCACTCCTGACCTCAGGTTAAATACACTTTCTTTTCTTGTAGCCCACCAGGTGGGCCCACCCTGAACTTGCTCAGTTACATTGTTCAGCTGGATCTGGTAGAGAGCACTGGGGGAGGCAGATGCCACCTTTACAAAGGAGCAGGACAGCTCATCCATCTTAGCCATTGAAAAAAAACACTAAATCCTCCATTCAAAGACATTTTGCTCTACAGATCTTCAAGCAAGCTGTCTTAAAATGGGAGTGTTAAAGGACAGAGTGAAAACAAACAAAACAAAATGCAGCTAATCCTTTGGCCCAAACATCAGTTCAAAACCTTCATATTAATGCACAGTTCTAATTTTAGAAATAAATTGTCACCTTCTGCACATGCTTTAGCTACCAACATCTATTTATTATTTTTATTACTATAGCACCGAGACATTCCATTCATAGGCAGGACCCCACTATGCCAAGCCTGCTACAATACAATCCAAACACCTGTGCACACAATTTACAAAGGTTTTTCAATTAAAAAATAAGCATTAAAACATTACACAGTTATTAGGAAGAAATCCAAATAGACAAAACAGAAGTAGTTAAAAGGATATCCAGGGCCATCCATTTTTTGCTATTTTTTTGGCAAAGTAGTTTAAAAGTGAGATGCCTCTGATTTTTAAGTCAAAGAATGGAAATTAAAGGAAAATAAAGGAAAAAAAAAAATCACAACACAAGAAAACCACTCCTGGGCACCCATGGCAAATTAAAGGTAACATACTGAATTACCACGCGCCTACGTGAATCAGCGGCAATTTTTGCCCACTGTCATTACACACAACCAAGCTGCTCCTCTGTGTTGACCTAAAAATGATGGATTGATATCAGGTGAAATTCCTGCAGGCTTAGTGAGAGATAGATGGAAAAGACAGCAAGAGAAAAAATTGCAGCTGGCTTTAGTTAAAACATAAGAAGGGAGCAAAAGAGGTAGAGAGGTAAGTAAGCAAAGATGAAACATAATATTGCTAAAGCAATCCAAACATGAAATTTTGAAAATAGAACTTAATTCTCCTTCTAGTTCATGTTCAGGGATATGGTTCTCAAGTACAAAGCTGTAAATACTATTATTTTTCCTTGTAAGTCATTGAAAGCATTGTGTTTTCTGTCTTCAATTTAAAATGCAGTCACAATATTATTGCACAGGCATAAGTGCCTTACAAATCCCACCACATTTCTAGAGTTAGAAATAATATCATTCTTCTCTGCATTTTCATGCACAGAATTTCTGTTTTAGCATCTGGGAAAGCTTTTCCCTTAAGTATCAACCTAATGTAAAATTAGGAAGGTTTGAACAATGGCACAAAGCTTAAACTGGAGGATAAATGGTGCAGTGAATTACTTTCTTACTAGGTTAAAAAAGGAACTAAATAACTAAATAGCTCTGATAATGGAGCTGATAAGGTGCAATGCAGGGATTTATGGGACTTCAAGAAAAATTGATCAGGGGGATTTCTTTGTGGGAAGAAAAAAAAATTACTACATTTTCCAATTTATATAAAAAATACTTGGCAATAAGATCACACAACAACCAAGAGTTACCACAGCCAAGATCTCATTCTTTTTCTATTACAATAGGAACAGAAGTGCCATGGGGTACTTGCAAATTTAGGACTTTTACCTGAAATATTTCAGTCTCTGCAAAATATTACTTGAAGCTACTACTAAGCTACCTGGTGAAAAGGCCAACCTTCTTAAACAATTTCACTGCAGAGTTTGATTTTTAAACCAGGCTTCAAAGACTTAAAATAAAATCTCAGCTTTGACCTCAGGGAGGTCAGGAGGAGAGTTACGATATTCTCAGGAGGGTGCTGCAACTCTAGTTAGTTGAACAGTAATCACTTCAACTTAGAAGCAAGTTCTTCCTTACAAAAAGGTTCAAGAGAAATTAATCCATTTAGCATTAGTTCCAAAACTGAAAATAAATCCAGCCAGCTCAGTTCTCAAGAGTTACAGTTTTTCTTTCCAGTGGCTACTTTCTAGCCCCCTCTACTGCAAAGTACTGGAAGTTTGTCCCACTATGTACATGCCAAAACATTTTCAGTGTTAAACATGACTGCAGAAAGGCTGTTCCTCTAAGTCTGAGACTTTAGTATGTACACTACAGAAACACAGAAAATGCCAGACTAAGTAAGCAATGAAATTATTTTCATTGTATGCAAATATTTTTCTTTTCTCCTCATAGATTTAGTTTGAGGCTGTGACCAAAAATTAAACAATTAAAATATCCCATTTTAAATAAATTAAAAATGTTACCTTACATGTCCTATTAAATAATACCCTGTATAAGAAACAATAAAACAAAATGGGAAAGAGTAACAGAGAATCTGACCCACCTAACAATTAGCAATGTCTCATTTAAAATGACAAGATGTGATTGTAGTATCTGTGGTCGGCCAACATAACCTCATGTTATTTTAAAATTAGTTTCCTTCCTGCCATTTGTCTGTTGACTATCAACTACCAACATGGGGACAGAAATTATTACACATCATCAGACCCCATCTCCAAATTATTTATGTATTTATAGCACAGATGTGCAATTTACAGTTGGTAAGCAAAACCAGGCAGTTTCACAAACACACTATTTCAGCAACTACACCATTTTTGGGGGGTGTCTTCATATTCCAACAAGTTTTTGGAAATTGGTGTAGAAATATAAATAGTGGACCTATTTATTTCTGTAATTTTAATGGTTGCATAAAGCAAGCATACCATAAACTGGTTGCCTAGCATCAAATTGACGGACCTGTAATTAAAGACAAATAAAAGACAATCAATACTGCTAATAAACATGCAAGTTCTTGTGTCACTAATCTCAAATGTGGTATACTCCTGAAAAGAAAACAAATCTACTTCCTCCTGGCACTTACTGGGATATAGTAGGTTCTTCATACATGGAAAGGAAACTACCCCCCTGACAACTAACAGTTCAATAATATCTCCTTCCCCTCCATAAGCCCTAGAGGTGCTACACTGAATGATAACAGGGCTCTTTCCTAAATAGTGTGCTTTATCCATTAAGGAAAACAGAAATCTACTAAATTAACCTGCCATTCCAGAATCAAGCTGGGACCTACATCTGTGTTTCTGCCTATCATGCCCATCTCCTGTCCTGTTCTCATCAGTGTGAGAATACAGAAGGTGATCTTACTAAACAGATAAACCCCCCCAAAACATCATAAATATTTAGGAGCCCTGTAGTACAGCAATTGTAAAAGTAATACATTTGAACCCACATGATCTGGATGCTTCTGTGTCTTCACAAGTGACTTGCCCTGTTAAGGGAAAGAGAAAATAGAGGATCCCACCTATTTCATAACCCTACCTATCCAGCACCAAGCTAACATAGTGGATTGTTTATTTTGGACTTTATCATCCTTTTGCCCTATTGATTTCATTATAATTCTGTAGATCAAGAAATGCATACCCTAAATAAGTTAAATTGAAAGGGCAACAGCAGCTACAAACCAGCTTGAAAAAAACAGCCCCAGAAAGTTAAAGATAATGTGTAACACTTGGCAAGATGCCTCTGCTATGCTGAAAACTGAAAGCAAACAAGACTCTTGAGTTCCTCAAACTAATAAGGACAAGGTTCTTGAGGCTTCACCCAACCGCCTCCTTGAGCTAACTTGCTTACTTCCATGGGGAGGAAAAGGGCTACTTGAAAGAGAGGAGTCAATACATTTCCAGACTAGAGATACACTACTATCTATCTTGCACTGAATGACAGGGACTCTGCTTAAAGTCTGTGCTCAGAACAGATGAAGGAAGTAGTATTTTAAGATTACTAGTTTATACACAACTTTTAAGTTTTCAAGAGAACACATCCTAAGGGAAAGAAACATGCTCCTGTACCACATGCTCCTAAACTGATCTACCTGTCCCATCATCTATCTACCTACCAACTAACTTGCCCTAAAAACATGCTACAAATTAGAACAATCCATCAGCCAATCAACAGAGAGTCCCCTTTCCATTAGATGTATGATAGGTAGAGTCAACATCACTTAACCAGAGAAAGAGGCCATCACATTTATCTTGGTTTCACATCTTTATACTGCTTCCCATCAGCATACCAATGCTGATTCTGATAACATTATGTTGCTGAACAAAATACAGCATGTCTTGAAGGACATATCATAAAGATACATGAAAAACAGAAAGAAAAAAAAGTCTAATCTTGATCACTTCCCTTTCTCCTTTATCTACATTAAATCTCCTTCCCTTGCCACTCACTAAATAAATCACGATCACTGCATTTGAATGAACTTATTTCACTGTGGGCACTAACAGCAAAACTACACAAACCAGCCAATAACAGCTCAAAATTTGGTTACTCTTCTCAAAACAACAAAATATTCTCAGTTATGCTGTACTACCCAGAGCAACCCTTACCTGATTTTCACAGCTCTAAACGATCAAAATTACCTGGCAGAAAAGTAAAGTAATTTGGAAACACTGCCTTTGAGTGTTGAAACTCTGGCATGCATAGACTAGAAACAGAAATCTAAGATGAGAGTTTGCTTTAAGTAAAACAAGATTACCTACACTGTAATACAGCACAGCTGCCAGCAAGCTACATAGCAGCCACTAAAAATTGTTTATATACCACTGAAAATTGTTGCCATTAATAACATGAGCCAGTCACAATAGCTAGCCAACATTTACTGTAGTAGATACAAATATATCAAAGCTGGTTAGAGGGGAAAAACCTTAAAATAACCCCAAAAATCTATCAAGAGACTTAGTAAGAAAAATAGAACTTTGATTTTTCTACAGCAGATTAACATGCATGAGGATAGCCTAAACAGGCATTTGCAGTGACTTTCCAAACTTTTGTTTATTTTTTTGTTTTCAAAGTATTAGGAACATTAAATTTAATCCACATCAGGAGCCACAAGAGGACTAAACAGTGCTGTTAAATAATTAGGTTGGCCACAGTTTTGTGGGCAACTTGCATGCCTTAACTTGAAGAACACACACAGTCCTTCACAAATTATCTTTTTTTTCTGCAGAACCCTATTTGGCAATTGATATTAAGCAACTTCCCCATGCAATGCAAAAAAACTCACACACGAATTTTGAACTTCCCAATAACTTTACTTCATGATGCTTTCATTTGGAAATGTCCAAATGTCCCAAATGTAAGGAAATATTAATGACAATGAAGGAATGAAGTGACAGGCAATAATAGTTTCAAATTAGGGTATTATATCACTTACACTTTTTGTGAAAAACATGTTACATTAACACAAGCCAACACTTGGTGTCTTCTCCTCCCTGATTTCCACCCAAGACAGATGACTTAGCAATAATTTAATAAAGTAAAAGACATGTGTGGCAGTACAGTTCTGCTGAGAGAGGACCACAGCAGGCAGGGAACAGGGAATGGCCAGGGAGCACGAGAAATTCAGGCATCCTCCTCAACATCACTCCTGGTCCCACATGGCTTAGAAACTTGCTTCTTCAGCTGATCACTGACATTCTTAGTTAAAACTAAATTTAAACTTTTCGGTGCCATGAAAAAAAATCATGCTAAATTTACACTTCAATTACCTGAAACTGCTCACGTTAAATAATACTTCATGTATGTTGCCATGGAGGCTTTTTAGTCATTAAAAAAAGAAAGAAATTTTCCTCACAAACTTCTGGTGCAATCCAACAAATTCACAAAAAAAGGTTTAAAATGCACATTTCTTCATTGGATGGCAGTAACATTTTAATTGGTAGTAGTTCTAGCAAGAAGTTTTCTATTGTAGAGGCAGAAGGAGGAGAGCACATCTCACAGAAACATGCAAGTGTCTTAGAGACAGCGAACAGCATACATTTTCTAACTTTTAACCTCAGCATTGTTACAAGTTATACTTTGAAGCAACATTGACAAGATTAGGCCTATGTTTTGAGAGTTGAGCCTTGCTTTTATTTTTTGTTATGCTGTAACCATTTCCATAAATGCCGTGGAAACTGAAAAACTCACATAGAGATAGAAGAGCAGCTTGCACCTCATACTACACTATTAAGTTTTTGAACACAAACTGAAGACATTGCTCCTAATTAGGCACAAATATGAAAACAGCATAATAGCACACAGTGGTATGGCAAAACACCTGGAAGAACTGCCAGCCTTAATACCCATGCTTGATGCAATTTTACATATGTAACAACATAAGAGAAATAAATCTCTCACTAGCTACAAATTGCAGGGTTTTTGGGTATGGAGGTAGGGAAAATCTAAGTAAAAAGAAAAGTGATTTATTTCTGGTCACTCCAGATCCATTCACTATGATTTTTCTTACTAAAAGGCATTTCAAGTATTTCTTGTAGTGAAATAAAGATGTTCAAATAGCAATATGTTTACAATGTAAATATATTTACACTATTTACGCTACGTTGGAAAATTTCTTATCTAGTCTAGACAACCCCACCTGAACTTTCAAGATAAAATAATAAGCAGGTATTTTCTCATTAAATTTCTATGTCAAGACCTCATTTCAGAAAAGCCAGTAAATAAACTCTTAAGAGTACACACAAACTACTTTCTTAACAAATCAGCGAGAACAGACAATTACCAAAGACAACTGACATTCCTATAATTAAAAGTGACTTGTCCTTTTTTTTAAAAAAAATATATATACTGGGTCTTTAATCAAATGTAGTTACAGGTTATGATGAGCCAATTTTTTTTTCCATTTAAGGTCAAATAGCTGAAAATAACTCTTCTGCTGAGCTTGTATGTGTCAGAAGAGCAGAACACATCACTCACAAAAAAAATCATCCCAATGACAGTATCATTAACAGATTAGAAACTAACCTATACTAATACGATTTTTTAATTCGATTTAATACGATTTTTTAAATTCACATATACACAAAACTCACGCAACTTTCAAACCATGAGTTAATGACACTACAAACTTGAAATCTGATCAGGTAAAGTCAACCTTAAGTACCAGAGTAAAAGACCAAAGTGAGTCTTTGTTTTGTGCTTTAAGGTTCAATTCTCTGAGAGACATATTAATTTGACAAAAAAATAACAGAAAATACTCTTAGAAATCACTCTCAGTAGTGGTTTTGTTATATATATATATATATATATATATATATATATATACACACACATATATATACAAGTGTGTGTTTCATACAGCACAAACCTTTTCACCACATGACTTACAAAGGTTTTTTTTCTAAACACATTTTCCTCCTATAAAACAATGTTAAAATAAAATTCAGTTCAGACACCAGTATAGTAGAGATAGCATTACTGCAAAGATTTTGATCACAGGTCAAGTGCAAATTTTATCTATTAGCTTATCAAAAGAAATATAGAACCACCAGGCTGGATCTGATCTGACGTCCACCTAGTTTAACACCTCATATCTCACTGGCTTCCAGAGCCAAATGGGTCAGAGATGGGCATCAGAAGGTTTATGCCACGTCTTCTGTTTTCCTTTACCATAGGAACACCCTCAGTGGTAACTGCTTGAGCCTCAATACCAGGCATCCATGTTTTCCTTCTAAAATCAGTATTATGAATAAGCTGCAGTAATTCTGTCTGATTTTGCCCTCCATAGAAGCCTGAGACTTTTTGAGGCTTGCTTAATTCCTGCTTTCAGGATAATACAGCATGGACCCTGTGCCCCATTTTTTCTGTAAAAAGTGAAAAAATAAATTTTCACTTTTTTTAAAATCTCATTCCATATACTTTTGTCCTTGTCTCAGAAGAGGAAAAACCCTCCTCTCTCTTTTCACTTGACGTTAAAAAGTATGGAAAAGACTCAGGCTCCCCAGGGAAAGGGTCACACCAACAAGCCTGATAGAGCTCAAGAAGTGTTTGGACAATACCGTTGGGCACATGGTGTGATCCTTGAGGATGGTGCTTCACAGGGCCAGGAGTTGGACTTGATGATCCTTGTGGGTCCCTTCCAACTTGGCAGATTCTGTGATTCTGTAAATGCTATGTTTGTTGGTTTGTTTTTGGGGTTTTTTTTTAAGGAAACAATCCCTGTGTCTTCACATGAGAAGTCCTCCTGTTCCTTTTTTAATAAATTCCATCTCTCCTCTCCAAAATCCACTTACTTCTCCAATACACTTTTAGATAAAGTGGACAGCATTCCAGAAGCTGACAGATGAGCCACTACTTTGTATGTATTTGAATTAAGCCTCTTTATTATTCACATGACACTTTTTTCAAAATAGGAAATTACCATAGGTGATAATGCCCCTAGTGAGCATAAGGCCAGTAAAGAGTAAGCTTCTTTCTCTATTTCAAAGTTTGTGGCCACTCACTGTGAAAGATCTATCCTGTAAGCATATATCAAGTCTCTTTCTAAAGGCAAGCACTTCTGTATCAGCCTGGGCTAGGTGAAGTCAATGACAAATTCCATCAAGTTCAACAGAACTAATTCATATGCAATGCAGGGCACAGAAACCTCCTGGGAATCCAGCAAAACCCCCCAACAAAGCCAGCAGCAACTCCAAAAGCCAGGTCACTGCAGAGCACTTGGACTGGGGATGTTGCCTCATCACACTTAGCCCAGCCAGTAATAAAGGCATTCCTAACTTCCACTGTCAGCAAAGAACACTTCTGAAAGTTTCTTTGTTGCATCTGTATCCCATGAAAAGACAAAATACTGTATTTTTTATGGAAGGGTAAAATCTAAAAGTTTGTTATCAATCAATGCTGTTGCTGAGCATCTTCAAAACAAGAAGCAAGCTTTGCTTCTGTCATTAAACTGACAGTGGTTTAGAGATAATTACGGAAGAGCAGAACCTTATAAGGAAAGCACACAGCTTTGCAGAGAGCTGAACTCCTCTGCAGGAGACATTTTAAGGTTCTTTTGTTTAAAGACACATTATTTATTCAAGTTACCTTTCCTACACTCCCAATATGAGAAGTTGGAGGCCAGGAATATTTTGACTAAAGCCTAGGTATTTCTAATTTTTGTTTCTATTAGTTTTTGCTCAACTACCTTTTTCTTTCCTCTCAGAATCTACAGATGTGGGTTTGTGTTGGGTTTTTCCGTTATGTGGTTTTGGGTTTGGGTTCCTTTAGAGGGGTGTGTTGTTTGTTTTTGCTTTTTTTTTTTTTTTAATAACTCTTTAGTGTATCAAGGTATTTCTCCTCCCTAGCCCCAACATGTAGAAAGTTTAGTATAGTTAAAAGTCCTGCTGAGATTTGCAGGGATAAATGTCAACTATAACAGTCTAGCCTTTTAACATACTTCTTTCTTCACTCCTGATATTTTTGCACTCTGTGGAATTAATTCTGTAACCTGAAGTGCCACTTATTAAAAAGGCAAACCATGGTAAGGAGCTTGCTACCATCATCACTTCCTTTACAGAAATATAGTGATTTCACTCATTACAGCACACTCAAGTTTAATCACCACTGTGGCTTCTGCTCTGTGTAGGTATTAATCATTTATAAGTCTTTGGATTCTATTGCTCACTTTGTAGGTCATTTCCATAGGCATTCCCTTGCAACCTGAGCAGACGCAATGCATGAAAGTCATTTCTGGGATGATTCGATATGGAAAGGGATGTGGAAAAAGAGCATGAAAAGGGATGAAGTGAGTATGGGAGGAGGATTTCTGGTCCCAAAAAGATACAAGACAGGTGTGTACGTGTATGTGGAAGGAGGGAAAAAACACTTTGTGCAAGCTGGGATTGGACAAAGATCTCAACGTATTGCTCAGAATTAAAGCAGATTTTAAGTCAATAGGCAAATTTAATAGGAACAAACAAACAACTCCCCCCCAGTCCCAAAAATCTTCTCCACCATGCTCTTCTGGTACAAGACCTCAAGGTATCTTGCTTAAACCTGGGAGTATGAGTTAATATTGCTCCCAAATCACCATAATTAATAACTCTGACTTTGAACACTGATGGTAGCCACATGCCTGGCCCAATTCTATTTCAAATTCTGTTATGTTCTTGGCCTCAATAATTTCCTATGACAGTAAGTTCTAGAGACTAATTATATGTGTGAAATACACACATAATACCTTCCTTTTATTGCTCTTCTATTTGCCTTCTTTGATTTCAATAGAACATCTCTCTTGGTTCTTCTGTTATGAGAAAAAGAAAACAGATGTTTCTAATTTATTTTCTCTTACACTAGAACTCAGTGCAGCATGAAGTTATTCAGTGCAGTTAAATGACTGAAGTATTTCATCCTGATTGTGTTCTTCCAGACAGAGTAAATGTCTGTTCTTCCAGAGTAAACTTACCTACCTACTAGGAGAATCAGAGAAAGATGAGCAAAGAAGTAAAGAAATTCAAACCTGTGATCTTTAGGCATAAGGTTTATGACAGAAAATGAGAAACAAATACCAACAGCATTACAAATGGTCCCCTATTCGATGCTGGTATGTCTATATTTGGAAAAAAACCCAAACCAAACAAACCACCCCAACAAACCACAAACTACCCAAATGAAATACGGTGTGTATGGCTGAAGGTGCTAGTGAGGGAGAGGGACAATTAAAAAAGCAAAAGAACAGAACTTTAAATGTAACGTTGCCCAAACCTCTGGTATCACACATAGCATGCTATTTTAAATCTCATTGTAGAAGCAATCAGTCAACAGATGCAGCTTCTTTTGTGAGCATAAGCAGGTTCTCAGGTGCCATCATCAGGGTCATGGATGACCAGCTTAAAAAGGGATCAATGCCACCGTTTTGCAATGACATTTCTGGGCACTTGCAGGAAGGGTGTACATCTGCATTTGCATGTAACTGCCATTATCTGGGTGTAAGCTGCATCAAACAAAAGCATGACTTCAATCAAAACACTTCATTAAATAGGGATGTTAATGTAGATGCATTAAATTTGTAAAAGCAAGTAGAAGTGGATTTCAGAGGAAACTCATCAGATTGAGGACTGATGACATTTGCGTTACAACTTCAGTGGAAACCTTGCTTGATTTAGTTATTGCAGAACAGGAAAGGACAATTCAGAGAAATGACAGAGCTTTTATGTTACTTCAGCTACAGGACTGATCCCTAAATACAAAGGTTGCCTATCCTTAAATCCACTACCAGCCTGCACTGCTTCTTACTATACCCATTTCCAACTTTCCTCATTTATTTTGCAGTTGAGGAAACTGCAGTTGAGGAAAAAAACACACTTCAATGCTTCATTCTGCAGGATGACGGGATCCTCGATCTTTACACCAGATTCATTAGCATGCATTTGATACATGTGAAAAGGTCTCACCTATATTGCCCAGCTTTGAGCACTTGAAAACAAATTTCTGGAGCACAGAAACTCTTGTTAACAACACATAAAATTAGGATCAGATTTTGTTTTAAAGGTGTATTTTCGACAGTGAAACAAACAAACAATAAATAAAGTGTTCTCATACAGTCAGGAAGTTCATCGTTCCAAGTCAAAATACTGCAAAGACCAGAAGAAAGCCACTAGTCTGACATGATTAGCCAAGGGCACAAGAGCACAATTAGTTCTTACTTGATGACAGGATCAGACACAAAAAGGAAATCCAGATGGATGATATACAAAATGAGGTGTCCTGATTGAGTGTGACAACATTCAGATTGAATTTTCTAAAAACGTCATACATCTTTTAACAAATTAGTGTGATAATGGTCCTGTTGTATCTAGCTCTGCTCATACAGACACTATTTCATATATAAAATTGGAGTACACAAAACGGGTATGCTCCCATAGCTGCACTCACTCTGTTCAGTGACGTATGAACACACACTCATAGGTATTCCATTGCAGTGGATCTAGAATGGTACTATCATTTTTGCTACAAAACAATGACAAGAATATACATTATGGCAGCACTGATCCCCTCTCAGTCATGAAAAGAAGTTTGAGTTTACCCTTTATACTACTGATATTGACTGGCAAGTCAGTGTTATCCTTGGAGTCTGTTTTGCACACCCCTAAGAGACTTTCCTATGTGTGCTTCTTCTCCTGGGTGATGCAATGTTTGCAATAATTTGCAAAATGAAATGGTGGGCAAAATAAAAATGCAGCTAAAATCTACTTCATAGTTTCAAAGTTGAAGTCTGGTAGCGGCTCAGTCTTGAACAATTCAAGCACTACAAAACACATATTGAGAGGCACCACTTAGAGTCTTCCTTACAATAAGAGATTCACTTTTAACTGCTGGCAAAATCCAAGTACATGTTCCCCTCCTGGGCATCTTTTAATCTTCATAGTTTCTATTCCTTTAATCCATGTAGAACAGACCCCAACCAAGTAGGTATGCCTCCCCAGCCCAGGTTACAGAGGGAAGGCAGCTCTGGTTCAGTGTCAGCTGAGTTTAGGTATATTTCTAAAAAGACTGGAAAGCAAGATCTAAACTGTGCAAACTCCAATTAAAGCAGAAAAAACAGCTGAAACTAAGAAAAAGGCTACCTATTAAAAACGTCTTAGCAGCTGTGACCAGCACGGATTAGAAATGGTGAGAGGTTGCCCAGTGGCTATTGTGCTGGTTTTACACACTTTTCCCACTAGGGCAAAGAATGATCAAGAGACTCATCATCTCAATGAGTTCTCTTACTGGAAACAGTTTTTGTGGAGAGTCAGACCCTTAAATGTATCCATGTCGTAATTTTACTCCTACGAGACATAGTGCTCTACTGCATACCTAAAGACATACAGAAAGAATCAAAAATATAGGATAATATAAGCCCTTGGTTTTTTCAGTACTACTTGTAAAGAGAAACCTGAACACATAAGACAAATCACCTTTCATAACCCTGCGAGTGTGCTAAGGATGCACATGGGCCTGACTGCCCACAGGCATACAAGTATCAAAGAAAAGGAGTTAAACAGACCACCCCTCATCCAGATCAATGTCTTACTGCACATACATTTGTCTTCCTTGTCTGTTGTATGGCCACTAGGTCTACAACTCCTGAAGCCTCCTAAAATCAGAGGACTTTATAGCCAAAGCAATGCCAAGAAAAGACAAATTCCCCAATGCTCCCACCAAAAAACACCCCTGCACAGCACGTTCCTCCTATCTTTTCTAATAGTGAGAAACAGAGTAATAAATATGAGTAAGGATGCAATGTGAATCTGTGCATAGGATTACCATTTTTTTTAATGGTCTATATGTTTGCTTTTCATTAGCTCCCTGTGGTGACAAAACTATAAATGTAAAAGTTAAAGACAAAGGAAAAAAAATAAAGTAGCCAATAGCAAAAATTTGAAATACATTTACACAGCCACAGTTTGTTTTACAGCTGCTTTACATAACAATAAAAATGTAATATACCATGGACTTTTGGCAATGTGTAGAGAGGCAGCATCAAATGGCAATAATGGAGTAAGCACAAATGATCTCTTTGGAACAATTAAGCAATTTTAGAAGGACCATTATGTCCAACAAGTAGTAAGTCCAAAGAGAGAGAAAGGTCAAAAGTGTGAGTTTCTCTGTACTGACCAGAGATCACATATATGACCCTCTGGAAGAGAGGATAACTTCATAATCATATTATATAACCCTTACTAGAAAATATCCCAGTTTAGCACACTAAACAAAAATAGAGATCTTTCCTTCAGACGCCAAAGGCAAGAATGCTTTCTTCCATTCAGTTGTCTCAGCATAATTAATAAATAAATAAAGGACAAAAAAAATGCTTACCCTCTGTGCATAACCAGCTGAGAAAATCATTGCCTATATATAAAACAATGTGCTCACACAGTTCAGTAAACACTCTGGCACTTTACAGAAAAAAATAGGTAAATAATACATACTGTACATTAAACTCTACAAACTGTTTTAGTGACCTTGAACTCTAGTAATATAAGCAGGGACATGCAAACTCACTTATTTCTGGACACAGTTCATTCACTATCTCCAGCAAGGACTGAAATTTAACACTGGACCTAGCATATCATTAGGATATGACACATTATCTTTCAGGAAAGCCAATCTAAGCAAACATTATAGTTCCAATATTTTAATAACTAAAAAAAATGAGATTCTCCCTCTGAAAAGAAGTAATTTGCTAAAACAGCAACTAAATGACTTTCCAGGTGTGACAATCAATGTGTACATGAGAGGAGGATTAGTAAAAATACTGACCAAAGAATCTTTCATCTGCCTGGCATACAGTTGTCTGCTGTGTAATGCTCATACAGGCTCACCTTCCACACAGTCAAATGTCCCCATAACTCCCAAGTGAAGTTCAGATGTATCCTCCTGACTAGAAACCTTTCAAACTAATAAAATACTTCTCCAATGACTGAAGAGTATTACATAAAGACAGATGATAAATTTCAATTTCTATATTACCTTGCAACTCAGGATTATCCCATTTACCCATTTAAGTACTTTAAAAACACTTTCCTCTTTCCCTTTCATCAAGCTACTCTGATTCATGACCAGATACTTGAGCAATTTAAAAAAAAAAAAATCTATATATACATTCAGTATTTTAGCTGATCACTGCTACTTCATTTGCAAGTAAATTAATAAAACAAGAATGGTTATGTCTGCTTATTTTTTAATTCCTAATACACATTTTCGTTCTGTCAACAGGACAAACTTGCCTCTTCAGTTCCCTGTAAGCACGGGCTGCAGACTCTGACAGATGTAAGGGCTTACTGCTGAAGGATCAGTGCAGCCATCAGGAAAGAGAAGGGACCAGAACATGCCCAACACAGAAGGATAAGGAGGCAGGAGACACTAGCACTGTTCTTTACAAGGCTGAGATGGCTTGCAGAAAGAGGCCCAGCTCCATGGGCCAGAACAGGCACTCTAGCTCTTTCTTCCAGAACTTACACCACACTGGTGACTTGGAACACATTAGATTATGATGAAGGAAAGGAAAACCTAGAAAAGAAGTATAGAGATTGCTCAGAGTCTCTGCAAGAGACTGTAAGATTTACTAATGGAAAGGGATCTGGCAATATACATTTTTTTCTCTCTTGTTCCCTGATTTTAAGAGTTACATCTAATCCCACCCTATATTTTCACTCTTTCCTAGAATGTCATAGTTCAGCCATCAACTCTCGCTCCATCTTTTTTTTCCTCTTTTGTTCAGAATCAGTGAAGACTGCTGCAAGCAGAACAGACTTCAGTAGGTAAAAGATAGCTCTCCTTTCCAGATCCAAAGCTAAATCAGCACTGCACCCTCACATCTCTAAGTCCAGCTGTGAATCACTAAAAAAATCTCACTCAGCTGCTCAGCCAGCCATGAAAGAGGTTACAGCACATCCTCACTTACCCACGGCCCTTCACTCTGCTGCCACCACTTACAGCTGGACCCCTTGTTGTATTCCCATTGCAAGGTGTTACCACCTTGGTAGGTGTTGGATAGCCTCTGCTATCCAATCCCTCCTTTTCAGTCTTTCCTGACAAAATCCAGTACTAGTTAATACATATGTCCTAAATGGCTAGTTCTGTGCTACTCAGCATGCAGTGAAATGTGCACCTGAACAATCTTAAAGCTAAATTATTTGTCTGGACTTTACATCTCCTCATAAATAAGACTCTTCTATGAAATACAAGGCAAAAGCCTTGAAATGCAATCAGGAAGTAGAGACTGCACAGCTCATGGGGTTTGAAAATTTGCTTTTTTTGTGGGAAAAACAATGTACAACACATACCTGATGCATTACAAAACCTTGTATGTAACGTAATATTTATAGTCATTAAGAGTACACACACCGAATACTAAGTACTTGAAACTGGAATGTCTCAAGACATGTAACAGCTATGCATTTTAACTCATATTTCCCTAACAAATAGGTACAGTCCTCCTAGATATTGAGGTGGAAGGTGAAGTAGGAGCACAAAGACACCAAAGAAAGAGATTAGCTGTTGGACAACTTCATTATTTCTCTGCCACTATCCAGGAAGAAAAAAAACCTATCCAGGAAGAAAAAAAACCCAACACTAATATATCTCAAAATACACTATCCTATTACAAAGTAGTAGTATCACAAAGTAACAGCTGTGATAACCTTGGTGTGCATAAAACCGGAAAATAAACAAATCACGTATTCAAGATAATACAACAGCTGCTGAATAAAACAACTCACTTATTTACCTCTATCAGATAAGGGGGGAAAAGGGCAATTTTGCAACATAAGCAGAACTTTTTTGGGGAAGGGAGGATAGGGTGACACCTACAAGCCCAAAGACTAAACATACTTTTTTTAATAAAAACCATTTCAACATAGATGGAAATTTACATGACACTTTGCCAACACTGACAAAAATTAAAGAAGTGCTTTACTCTGGAAAGTTTACAGTCTGAATTCAGCAACACAACTTCATGAAGGTTAATCCTTCATGAAAGCAAGGAGAAGTGGCTGAGTGACAGGAAACAAGAGCTTGCTTTAAATGGCAAAGCATAAAAAGAAGAGAGGCAAGAAGGGCAGAAGTTAAACATTTTCTGTGGCTAAAAGCCATGTCAATTGGAACAAGGAAATAGAAAAGAGCCTGAAGTTAGTGGAGTGGAATGAGGGACAATGGGGTGGGGGAAGGAGGTAATTTTGTGGGTATTCCACAGAGAACATAAAAAGACCATTTGAGGGTCATTTAACTCAGCACCCTACTCCTGGCAGTGGTAAGAGCCTACTCCTCAGAACAGGTGATGGTGGACACTCTCTGCAGTCCATTCCCTTTGTACTCCCTCAGAATCCACAGCCACTGGATTAGGGGTGCTAAAGGGTACATGCCTCGCTTTTCTCTTTTTATCTGTTTATGGACCTGTTGCTCCTGATTTGTTCAACCCACCTTTGAACATGCTGATACTATCTGCCTCCACAACCTTCCACACAAGAGTTTCCAGAACCTCACTGCCTATTGGGTAGAAGGACCTTATCTGTTCTAAAGTGATCTTTTAACAGCTTCAGTGAATATGTGTTTCCAGTATTATAGAATTTACTGAATAACAGCTTTTGCCATACTTCTCTTCCTGTTGCTACGAAAACAAGGTGTGCTCCTTTGGGAGATTCAGATTCACAGGGCCTTCAACAAAATTAATTTGCAACCTTCTATCTTTAATACTAGTCTATTTGATTGGGATTGACTGAGTCACTTGTTTCTCTCCCCATTTTCTGCCCTCTTCTGCCATTTCTCTGCGTGCCTTTAATTCCCTCTGCTTCTTTGCTTGCTATCACTTCCCCAGTCTTTTTTTCCAGTTCTCACACCTCACTGATGTGCTTCTAGGAGGACATGGCTCAAGAATCACATGTGATTCAAGCAGCAGTTCCAGGAAGTCAGCAAAGATACAGCAGGGCACCTGCTACACATATTCTTCATGGTACAGTATGCTGTTCCCACTATAAGATCATATAAGTGCATTCACTTTATTACCAAATTAATATTTTATCTCCCAAGTGGGGGTGTAAAACAATCACCACAGAAGAACTACTGTTGCAGCCTGTATGATTTACTGTTTCAAAAATCTGTTCATGCCCAGGAAGAGGGTGGCCCATGGATGGTCCTCCCCATCCATCAAGAGGAGGATGCCCTATGACTTCTGTTCCTTACAGCACAAGGAGCAGGATGCAGAGCTAAATTAGTGGAGCAAAAAAGCATCAGTCTTGTCTCTACTTCCAACTTCGCTGCAACTGTTTCAGCAACCAGGGCAAAATCACCTCAGCTATCCTGATGGGCCACCTTTCTCTGTCATCCCTTATAGTCTCTGTTAATGCCTTGTACAATCTTGCTGCCTCGAGTGGTTTAATGTCCTTTCCTGCTCCTCATCTGCAATTCAGTCATCTCCCAGTCTTACCAATACCTGCAATCTGATTAACCTCACAAGAGGAATGAGAGGATGGAAAAATTAGAAAGATGCTATTCGAAAGAAAGCATTAAGATTTCACCAGAGATTTCAACCCTGGGATGTCTCTGAAAGACAAGCAGCAGGGCAGCTGAAGGCCTGGCACGAGTTACATTCAAAACTTAGATCTCCTAGGTCACTCTTGTCACTGCTGTACATCTTTCTGCCTCATTTCCTAGGCTACAAGGGTGCTGTTAAAATTCAATTTAAAGTAGGAAGGAAAGCATCACCACAACTTTAATGCAATGGAGAACTCAGTGAGATTCATGATATTTTGAGACTTAGCATAGCTATTTAAAGCCTTCAGTCTTTTCTCTCTCCCAGAGTCACCCAAGTGTAAGGAGGCATAAATACTTTTACCAGAACTCAAAGCACTACAAAATATGATGAGAATTTCAAATTAAGAATTACCCCATCAAAAAGAAAGCTAGACAATTCTTGTTGATAAATAACTTATAAAGAAGACAAGGAGGACACTAACTATAAAAGCTTGTATGCATCACCTAATTTACCTCCTTTAAAAAGGTTACTAAGTCACACAGAGAATACTATGCACATAGAGTATTACAACAATCTGATTGCTCAGAAACTTCTGATAAAATGACCTTTTGTGGTATAGTACAGTATTGATCTAATGATTTTTAAATTGTGTTATTACAATTGTGTACATTTTAGCAATCTTTCAAAACTATCTGCAGCAGCTGAACACTGTTTTAATGAAATAAATCACACTTTCTCCACCATTTATAGGCCACTTCTCAGAGCAGCTACACTTGTTCAGAATATAAAATAAAACACTGAAACTTTCTAGACGTTGTCCGCTTGAAAACAGCAAACATATGACAATCCATAACAGTCATAACCTAAATTAGCACCTTAAAATGTCAGTGAAGATACTCAAACTGCATCTAAAACCTTTGAGACAGTTACCCTGGCAGTTTTCCTTATAGGACAACCACTGTCTCAAATAAATCTGACAAAGTTCCTAGACTATACCAAAAGTAGTTTGTTGGGTGGGTTTTTTTGTTGGTTTTTTTTGGTTTTTGGTTTTTTGGGGTTTTTTAAATCAGTTTACCTATGATGAAGGGAGACTTTTGATTTCAGAATTAATTTTTAATGTTTGGGGGTCTTTTCACCCCTGCGCAACTCCTGTATGATCCTAGGCATCAAAAGAAAGCACACCAGGACCCCTCTCCTGATTTTTCCCAGTGAGACACTGGGATTAGCCCACTGGCCAAAATGTATTGCTCAGATACCCACAGCAGAAAAAGCATTAAATATTAGCAGTCCACCTGCTCCAGAAAGCTCCTCCCCATTTTTCCTTTACAATTCTCAGTACTCTGTGTTTCCAGCAAGCCCAGCAGCTTCAGAGGGAGAGATGACCAGTCTTTTCAAAGTCTTTTACATTGATACAAAGTACAAAACACATATAACATGCTTATCTGATTAGATCCGCACTCACTTTTGACTCTTAAGTTGAAGCTCCTGGAGGAATTGAGACCTAAATTCTACACTGATTCACAGAAACACAGAAGCAAAGAAATCTAACAGGACTCTACATCATTAATCGTACAGCCTCTTTAATCCAATTACTTTGTATTTTCTCTTAAACAAATGAACTGCCAAAACTTGGCCTGGACCCAGTTCTCAAAACAGCTCAATTTCATCTTACCTGACCCATATTTTCAGTTGTGAAATTATGGAAGAGGCTGGAGGGAGTGGGGAGATTCAAATACCACATCTGCCCCAAGCTACAGTCTGCATGCCCCACTCTCCTTTTCTCCCCCAGCTTCCTTCCCCCAGAGTCCAGGTTAATAAAGAACACTGCAAATTGGATATTGAACTTAAGCATCCAGCTCTGCAACATCTCCCTGTAATGTCAATTAGCCCCTTACACACAGAAAATATGTATTAAATGCATGGTTGCAATCATTACACCTTCCACAAATGCCGTGGAATTTTAATTGCATGTTGCTGAAATTTGCAAATTGGCAAGAGAAACAAGAAAACCCCTCTGAATTCCTGAGTGCACGGTGCTTATTTTGACAGTTGTAGTTTATTTATAGTACTTGACAACACATGTTCTCTCCTCCGTTTTGTAATATAATGAAGTGAGTATTTAGACCTCCACTGTTAAGCCTCAGAGGGAAAAATAAGTATAAATTTATTTCATTCAAATAAATGTACAGATTGGCAAGATTTTACTTGTAATGACTAAATTGCATCATTAATTTAACTTAGTTTGAAGCACTTTGTTTTGTGGAGAAAGCATAGCCCTTAACTTGGGCCATGGTGTGTGTCCGCACAGGTGTGCAGTAACCTCTTAACCCATTCCCATAAAATGGTATCTTTTTTTTTTGGTACATTAAATGCTTCTGAAAAGGTGCTGCATGGAAGGCTGGTCTGTCATGTGTAATTACAGAAGAGTGCAGGCAGAGGCTGCAGAAGTTTCACTATGCACAAACTCCCTGATCACCTCAATCCACTGACGTCCCAGTGCAGGTGAGCTCCTTTGCCATCCCCAGCACAACCCCCTCCAACAGTGGGACCAAAGCAAACATCTGCCAGACACAATGACACCAGCTCTCAAAACCAGCCCTTCCTTCAGAAACCACAAGGCTCTGGCAACCTGCTCTTGTTGAAATCTTCAATCATGAACCCATCCTCCTCGATCCCCTAGACAAGCCAGTTATCCATGGGTAATTTTGTCTTGGTATAAAAAGGCAAGAAAGATTCAAGCCCTAAAGTATAAACAATGCACATTACACTTTTTTCCCATTTATGTCTATGAAGCATCATACACATACAATGTATGTTCCTTAAAAGAAAACCAGACATATAAACTGCTGCTATACAAATAGCCAATATAAAAATCAAGACAAGCAGCACTGGGATACAAGTGAAAAACCAAACAAGACTGTGTAGCCAAGAGGAAATATAAGAATTTGTCAGATAAAACATATATGCAGCATCATAAACACAGTTGAACAGTGCCCTCCAAGGGCAGCAAAACTGAAAGTCAAATAATAAAATTAAGTGGTATACAAGGGAGTGCACACAGAAGGGATTTCAATCCTCTTTGTTCTTAGCCATGATACAATTTCACAGCCGTGCTCAAGATTCATCATTTCCATGTTTGGCATGCAAGAGCATAGAATGCAGTTCATTTGGGAATTACCAAGCCAGGACATGCCAGGCAAAATCTACCACAGCATCAGCCAGCTCCTGCCACAGCATCTGAACAGCTGGGCCATCAAAACATTTCTGACAGCTAAAATAAAAACAGAAGTGGCTTCAGAAAAGTTAATCCCTGTAATATTAACTAATCGATTCTCAGCCAAGGAACTGCTCCTGTGCAGCCTTTGTCTGAGTGCTTTGGGCAGAGGACTTCGCCTGCAGGAGCTGCTACCGCCACATACTTAAATTCAGCCAGTGTAGAAATGTATTATTTTTATGGTTTGCAAGCTAGACCATACACAGCTGCAGAGAATCTCTAAATTAGTTAATACACCATTTCAAAAGGAAGAGTTATTTCTCCAGGGATCACGTGCCAAACAAAGCAAGGAGGGAATGTTGAACCACTGGTAGTTTATGTGACAAAAGATATTTTTCAACTACACACAGCACTAATTATGAAGGTCCTTTCTATCATACATCTGAAAACTTCTCACAGAAAACACTCACATTTTCAACCCAACACAACGGGAAAAAAAGAAAAAAAAAAGAGTTCTAAAACCACTTTTGTAAGCTGATAATTTCACCTTCCTTAAAGGCGATAACAAATTTTTATTTCTACAAGGAAGCAAAAGCTGGCATTCATGTCATTCCTGACCTAATAATCTGCCTGTGCATATTAAGGAAAAAAGTCATAATGAAATTAAGCTCGCTAGCTAGAAAATGTAAGACTGGAAAGTTTATGCTATAGAATATGATTGTGTTCAGGAAGGGCTATTTCACATGAAAATAACAAAAACAACACTGATATTAGAGTTTAACAGTGACAATGCATCCTTAGATACTATATTAGATTTAAAAGCAAAAGCACTTAAAGCATTATTGGAGTTGAAAGTATTGAAAAAATACATTTGCAAAAAATTATAAGCACTATAAAAAAAATGTAAGCAAGACAAATGCCAGACTTGCACGGTATGTAGAAGAAATATATTAATTATAATATGAAGCTGTTGAATTCAAAACTGCCTTTGAGCCACACATTTTATGCAGACTTCTCTCAAGCCAAGAAATCCTAATTCCACATTGCAAAGTTTTGAAAACTATTAATATTCCATATGTTATAAAGGAGAGCACTTCTCCTCACCATCTTTACTGAGACACATATTTATTAAGTGCTGACAGTTAACTTTCATGAGACTCTCAAGGAGATCTGGTCCTTATTCTGTGAATTTACAAAAACTGGGCTGAAGGCGCCAAGAAACACAACTGTATTTTATTATTATTTAAATAATGAATTTGTGATAGCATTTTACTCTGAAGCAATGGTAAACCCTGCAGGCAAATGCCTCCTTCAGTGAAGGTTTGAAAATTATTTTTGTTTAAATAACAGCTGGTCTTGCCTATATGGACTTAAATGAGCCATGTGGAGAAACTTGTTTCAGTTTGGCTAAGATAGATTAAAAAACATTAATTTTAGTTAATATCCATTTTGGTCCCTCTACACAGATGGGAAAAATAACATTAAATTACCATGCTTACATACAGTCAATACCAGACACCCAATAAAGCACAATTTCAAAGCCCTGCTCATAATGCAACTGATGCACACAGTTCCAGAAGAACAGCTCAGCTGCAAGTTAGCTTGAAACAAAAGAGATTTACATTCATTTCTCCACTTTGCCAGAGACTTCCTGCATGACCTCGGACAAGTCACTTGTTTTTTGCGTGCTGTAACTCCCCACCCCTAAAAACAGGGAAAACCACTTGTTCCATAACCTCACATCAATAAGCAGATCTACCATCAGGAGATGCTTAGATACAGAGGTTGAATAAATGGCATAAAGCAAATAAAGAGTACTTAAAGCCTTAATTAGCTTTTCTTAAAGCTTTGGACACTTCATCACAGAGACAGAAGGAAAGCTTCTGCACAACACTCCTAAGTGTCACCAGCAAACAAAAGTCAGAAAAACCTACATAGCAAGATGGAAGCATGTTTTGACATCTGCAGACCCAAAGCAAAGGCATGACACCTCCTCTGTCACCAGCACACACAAAAGACCAAAAGTAAGAAGTTCCTAGTTACCTTCTTTTGAGTTCTAAAACAGGAGTTAAACATTTTGATATAAAACAAAGTAGGAGAAGAGATCACCAAATACACTCTTAAAAGATTTAAAACATTTTAGGTCCAAACAGTCATTCTCCAATTCATATTAACCACTAACCACCTTTTGAACTTTCATAACTCAGTATTAGTATTGGAAGTCAAGTCATCTTGCAGAAATTGAAGACCTCCAGAACACTGGCCTACTGAAAACAATGAAGAGGACTAAAATCCATTCAGAAGTAGCTGCCAAACATACATTACACTAGGACACTTACGAGGACAACATTGCTCCCAGCAGACACCCACAAATCTGCAACATGTATTAAATATATCATTTTAGAAAATGTTTTCAAGTCCAAAAATCTACTTTCTGAATGCAGGCCAGAGACTGTTTCCATGCACATATTCTGCACCTCTGCACAACTAATTGCACTAGCCAGTGAAAATCAAAATCACAGCCTGAGGAAGGAGACACAAGCGCAAAGGGACTACGAGAAATGAAGCAGCCCAGGTAAGCTTTTGGGTGACACAGGCAAGCTATGGAAAAACCAGAAGCAAGAAAACTACTGAGGAGAGAGGAAGTTCTGGAACAAACTTCCCCTCATATTACCCACATATGTGTAAAAACCACACAGCTGCTCAATCACAGGGTGTTGAGTGTGCTTGGGGTTTGGGTTTTTTGGTTTTTGTTTTTTAAACAGATGATCTGTGGGTTACATACATGAAAATACAGTCACTAAAAGCTACAAAAATAAAAATGAAACATTTATTTTTAAGCTATTTTGTTTGAAATGTCAAATGGTTGTCATTATTTGTAATTGCATCTTGTATGTCATATTTTATAAGAAGAAAAATACCTCATGTAAGATGTGGTAAAACAGTTCTTACTAAAAATCATTCACAACTGGAACCTTTGTCTTTCAATATGCAGAGCTGCTCTGGGATGTGTTAAATATCTTGAACTCCCACTACTGCAATAAGACTGAAAGAAGAACAGTATTTTGCAGCGAGGCCAAAAATTAAAGCACAGCAAACCATGAACTTATACCAAATACTGGGCATAGAATGAGGAAAAATACAAACATGGTGATGGGGGGGTGTAAGAACAGATGTCCAGAAAAAGAAAAAAGATTATGATGTTTCCAATATAACACAGGATACAGTTTTGGACACACATTTTCAAACGTGACTTGAGTCTTTGGCAATCCCTAAAATTCACAGCACAACAGGTAGCACGTGGCATCATACATAATGCCCTGAATATGTAAGTTCTAAGATTAAACTTGCAGGAGAGAGCAAGGTGCCTAAAAGGAGAGGACTGGCCTCTCCTCCAGTGACACCTGAAAAAAGTCTGTAGAGGCACAAAAGCAGCAGAGATATGAAGGGCAGGAGGTCAGAGGCAAGGTTAGAATAAGCAAAGTCATAAAGGCAGGAAACTGAAACCAAGTTCTCGAACTATGTATTTAATACCTCCTTCACAATATGCCAGTAATGTTCACATGAAAAGAAAAAATATAAAGGAAAGCAGTGACCCTGTTAGCAGGCTTCCCGAGAACAAATTTTGGCAACCTTAAACATCATGCAGCAGCCAGAGTCTCTCATTTGCTTAATCTCCTCACAGTCACAAATTGACTATTTCTTTTCTTCACAAGAGAAGAACTTTCCCCATAACTGCAATAGCTGAAACTCACCTCAGCTGAAACAATAGCTGTTGTGGCAATCAGCACCTGTCTGCCTTTTCACAAACCATCCGCTACAGGGGCAAACTCCCAGTGCTTGACTGCACAACTGGAGCCCTGTTAGCCATAAGCAGAGCTGCTCTTCTTGGCTCTCAGCACCACATTCACAGAAGCAGAATGACTTTACCCCAAGATGAGCAATACCAAAACTGCTTTGGTCACACACACACACAACAAATCCCTCCACTCACGTTTTCCTACTTATCAACATATTAAAAGGCAGTAACAGCTACACCAGCTTCTTGCTGCATGCATTACTTGCAGGAGTTGCCAGCCTTCACTGTCACTCATCTAAAAGTCAAAAGGAATGCAGAATACTTGTAACTCCACTATAGATGAAGATTAATCATCACTACTTGTACTACAAACTGATTTTTACCATTAGAAATATTTGTAAAGGCTGAAATAACACTAACTTACTATGTGGGCCTTGAAGGGCATTATCCTCAATGGTCTACATAACCAAAAAAGAAAAACCAAAACTATATTGTATTTTGACAAGTAGTCGGCTAGTTCATCTTTACCTGTGAATAAATCCAATTGAAACAAGGACAAATTAGGGTTCTAATATCATTTACACAAACCTTCAGAAGAAACACACAATCTAACATACTCATGTACTATCACAGCTTTTGGACAGACTTGCAAAGCTCAGACTGAAGTCCCAGCACCTTGACCATCCAGACTCAGTTATCTAGAGAGCAAGTAACAGCTCCTGACATGTGCTTCTGTGTTTCTTTCCCATGAAAATCAGGTTAAAGTGGGAGGAGGAGGGAAAAGCATGTGGACCTCATCCTGACACAGAACTGGGATGCACATGGGACAGACATCTCCAGCCCAAGAACTGGAAATTTTTTAATATTCAGGTAAGTCATTACTGTCCCTAAAACAACATTGTCACAGCTAAAGATTTCAAAACTTATTGGTTATAATCCCAACAGCACAAAAATCTTCTTAGTATCAGATCAGATGTCACACATCACATTCAATCTCTCCTTTAATTAATTACAGTATTAGGGACTGGTACTGAAAGGGCAGTTCTGGACCTGTCAGGCTAATACTTGTGCTAATGCCTCCCCATAGACTAACAGTGTCTTCAAAAATCTTCAATAAAAAGGTTCATGTACGTTTGTGGGTGGAAACTCAATACTAAAAAAAAAACAATTTAAACAGTTATTTATAAAAATAACTATTTCTCTGATTTCTGCTATTACCAACATCAAAAGACATCAAACCTCAGCTACAGCAAGAAGATGGGAACAGAGTTATGCATTGGCAACTACAGCAAACACAGACCAGACTGAAAGCCTTGTTCCTCCTGGATGAGCAAGTATAACCAAAGGTGTTACACCACTACTGCCTCCTCTCCAAATGCAAAGAGCTTCAGGGACACCATGCAATGAAACAAATCAACCTGCTAGATGTTTTTTTAAAAAATACCAATTTCTAAAACATACTTAAAACCAAGCTGCTTTATAAAGGGCAACAGAATATCCCTGCTTTCTGTTTCATCAGCTAAGATGCGTGTTCCAGTGGGGCACCCACTGAGTGACAAATTTGCACTTCTCTTCCACTGTCAGCTGCTGTTCACAACAGAACTATGAGCTAAAAACCTCAGAGCATTCTCTGCTTCCTTGGCAGGACTCTTATTTATATAAGATTAGTGCAGTCAGGCACTAGATTTATAAACCAAAACCAAAAACAAACAAGGAGAAAGTTTTCACACTCTTCCTTATAAGCCAGTTTCTGAAATGTACACACACAAAACAGTATAACATACTGAAAGGCGATTGTTAAAAAAAACAAAACAAACCCCCCAAACAAACAGAAAACTGGTCAAAAGACATACAATTTCTGGAGGCACCCCCACCTGGAAACTATTTAAAGTCATGCAAGCATTCACAAAAGTACTCTTGGGCCCTAAACAGCCATTCCTCTGCTGCATCCAGAGCCTCTGCGGGCAGCTACAACACACCAGCACGCTGCAGCCCCTCACCTTCCCCCACCCTCCTCATGTAAGGAATTGACACCAACCTGCAGTTAGGAGGTGGATCTAAGGTGATGTCAGCCAATTCCTTCTGAATCCTGTGGCAATAAAGCAAGAAGGAACAAAGGTAAGTCACTGTGTGGGATAGCATTTAACACATTCTCCTTGCAGACATACTGTCACTGTGAGCTTGCAACAGTACACAAGAGAGGCACTCTCAGCTGCAGCCTCCCACCAGTCCAAACCCCCCAAGCAGGACAGGCACCCTGCCCTGTTAAAGAAGGCAGGAAAGCAGACAGGCATTGTGCACTGAACCCAGACAGGTGCACTGCTCCATGCTCTCACACAGATGCCAACCACACAGTGGAAAAGACTGTCCGCTTTGCTCTGCCAACCAGCCTGTAAGTGAGGGGAAACCTCTGCAAATGTGATGCACCAAGAGGAAACTGCAGCCTGAAAAGGAATTTTGTCTTACAGGATTGAGAGAAACAGTCATTGCCAAATTGGCTCCCTCCTCTCTCCCCCAGTTTCTCATCACCATCCTGAGAAAAAAAACCCACAGCCCTGAGGGAGTCAATAACTGCGCCATTCTCAAGGACACTTTAAGGAAGGTGAATATCTATTTCTGAGGCTCCTGCACATTCCTGCCACCTTCAATTCTCCCTTCTCTTCACCCTTGAGAGCCACATAACACCCCCATTTCCCCTCCCTAGGACTCCAGACGCTCCCTCTCTCCACTGTGCTCAGCCAACACCCTGTCCTCCCGGCCCAGACTATTCTGGGCTTACGCTGCTTTTGCCACAAAACGCCCAACCAGCTATCATCCTCTTCCCTGGAGTCCCATTACTGTCACTCAGGCTTCCCTTCCAGATTTCCCCACCCAGCACTCAGCCTGCCTCCCTTCTCCTTTAAACTCAGCCAGCATCTCCTGCCACTTGTCACACACAAGAACCACAGCCTTTCCACAGGAGGCAGTTTAAAATCTTCTCCTTAAAAGAGTGAAGGGCACAACATGTAAACACTGCTTGCCACTATCGATGTCAGTTTACCATGGAAACCTGCTGAGTGGAGATCTGGAACAACCAAACTGCCTAAATTCTACAAAGCCACAGAGAACTTAGTTGCTACGACAGGGCATTTGCATAAAACCCCAGTCACTTTAGACACCTACTGATACAACCTCTCTGCTGCTTGGCAAAGCTGTTCAGTGAGATGGTTTATTATTCTTATTGAAGAAGTGCAAGTCTACTTGAAAACCTCCATTTGTCAGCTTAGCTCCCTAGAGCAGGATGGTGCTGAATTTGGGTGACACACAGAATAAATAAGAAAGGGTAACTTTTTTTTTTTTTAAACGAGTAGCTCCAAGAGTCTGTCCAAGTGAAGAAAACTGATTGACATAGCTGTTCTGGAATTACTGTTCTACGCAGGTGTCTCTCCCTAGACATTATTCTGGAATAAAAATTACTTTATCCTCAAAAACGCCCAAACCCACTCTGTGCTCTGAGCAAAGACTATTTTAGAGCAGAATGCCCACAAGTGGGCCTGCTGTGGATCATTTATTCCAGTCAGCATCCAATCATACATAGAAAATTCAATGTAAGTGATGAGCAGATTAAACTAACAGTAACATATTTGCTGGTAAAGATCTCGGGCTATATTATACCCCTTTGCACTGGAATGCACTCTCCTGAAGCAAGCAAACTCAAAACTTCACGAACATTAATTAATCTCCAAATCAGTCCTGGAAAGAAAAAAGGACACTCTAGACTCCAACCCAAAAGAGAGGGAAATGGATGTTGAAATGCAATGCCTTACTTGGGACCACATAGCTTCCAGTAGGAGAGAAAAAAAAAAAGGTCTAAATGTCAATCCTATCCCATTCCCATAACAAATGCTAGTAAGGAAAAAGGAAAAGACAGCAGAAATAATTGAGGGTCAAGGTAACAACCCAGAAGAAGAAAAGCCAGGAAAATATTTGGAATAAGCAGGAAGAGGGACCAGAGAGCAGTGAAGTTGGGCAGACTCTCACTGCAGCGAGACACTGAAAAAAGTGAGACAATAGCAGCTTGGAATGGAAAGGTTGAGCACAAGGGCTAGAGATGAGGAATGGGAGCAGCAGGGGAAGAGAGCAAAATAAAATTAGGAAGAAGGGAAAATGCAACAAATCAGTGAGAAAACTGACTGCAGCCTCACCTCTTGGCACTGGTAGATAGCAGTTTAGAGTTTTTACTCATGCTGACTTTGCTTTCCTTCTTCTTAGGCGTGCTTGTCTCTTTCTCTGTCTGTTGGTTGGAGGATGAAGATGAGGAGGAGCTGGTGCTGGCCCTCGAATCGTCATCCGACATAGCGACCCCCCCACCACACACCCCAACCTGGAGAGGAGACACCATGGGGTGTGGGGAACAAACAGTGAACACAAACACACACAGAGAAAGGCTGCTGACAATCTCGCTCTGTGTTTGGGTCATGCTCCTTTTAAAGGATCCTCGTGTCTCCCTCTCCTCTCTAGGCCCTACAGCCATAGCAGGAGGAGCAGTAGTTTCCCCCGCACTAGTAACACCGAGGAGCAAGGGTAAAGAGACTTTTAAAGCCTCCTCTCAAAAAACAAGTGCAGAATGCGAGGAGACTGGAACAAGGAGACTGCGAGGATCAGGGAAGCTCAAAGCCATTCTTTCTAATCTCCCCCAAACTGCACACACAAGAGGAGCCATCACCACCCACCACTATCGTGCCTAGGGGTGTAGGAGATAAAAATGGAACAGCTCCGGTCCCTTGGGTTCCCGGGAGGCACGTGGGGGAGGCAGGAAGGGATGGGGCCGGGGGGGTGACCGTCGCCAGTTCTAAAATGGAAGTGAGGCATCACTGGCAACACAGGGAAGACCCTGGCAGATGTGTGACCTGTGGTGGGGAAACCCCTGCCTGCTGGATAACCCCTGTCTGTGGGATCGGGTGTTGGAAGCCGTGGGGTGGAGGCGGGCAGGAAGGGAGCAAACCAAGGGAAGGGCTAAGCAGGGAGTGGGGTGCACCGGTAGCACCCACCGAGGCCCACGGCACCGAGGGGCATATGCCAGAGGAGGGGGAAGGGAGCAGGGGGTCTGGGGGGGGGGGGGACGGGGGGGGAAGGAGAGCCAGGGCCTACGAGGGGCGAAAGTGGACGGCCCAGGGAGGCCGGCGTCAGGCAAGGGAGCAGCG